>VMBQ01006304.1:28924-53281 GCA_007657795.1 Dreissena rostriformis | reverse complement strand
ATTTGGCTCATTTGTTCACCATCATTGGACGGTGTGTCATGCGAAAGCATTATGTTGATATCCTCAAGGTCAAGGTCACACTTTGAGTTCAAACGTCAAAAATGGCCATAAATGAGCTTGTCCGGGCTGTATCTATGTCGTTCAATGTGAGATTTCAAAATCATTTGGCACATTTGTTCACCATCATTAGATGGTGTGTCGCTCGAAAGAATTATGTCGATATCTCCAAGGTCAAGGTCACACTTTGAGGTAAAAGGTCAAAAATGGCCATAAATGAGCTTGTCCGGGCCATTACTCTGTCGTTCAATGTGAGATTTCAAAATCATTTGGCACATTTGTTCGCCATCAATGGACAGTGTGTTGTGCGAAAGAATGACACTGATTTCTCAAAGGTCAAGGTCACACTTTGAGGTTGAAGGTAAAAAATGGCCATAAATGAGCTTGTCCGGGCCATAACTCTGTTGTTCATTTAGAGATTTCAAAATAATTTGGCACATTTGTTCGCCATCATTGGACGGTGTGTCCCGCGAAAGAATGATGTCGATATCTCAAAGGTCAAGGTCTTACTTTGAGGTCAAAGGTCAAAAATGGCCATAAAAGATAATGGCATAATAATTCTTTAAAATCAACATAAATTAGCTTCTCTTATTTTGTGAAGAAATATTCTGTGTCAATGTAGCGTATGGGGGTATACGTCACTTCTGTGACAAAGTTCTAGTTTGTGCAGTCGGATAAAGGATTGTCTGTGCGATTCCTTCCACACTCGGGTTTTATATTTTAAACTTTTGTTATCAAATATGAATATTTAACTATCCTCTTCTTATTTTCTGCACATGTTTTATAAAAAGCTTGGTAAGCTACTGAATACAATTGAATGACATTTAAGACTACCCACACTCCCAAATTACCTCGTAATATCAAAGCTCAATTTAAAAACCTTATTATTAGAAATACATTTTAAACAATGGTGTGTACAATACAAGGCAAGAGCGAACAATTGTGCCTTCAACGAATTGATGAGTGTGTAATCATGAGCCCACTCAGTAGACGTTTGATGCAATGATTTCAACATCAGAGTCATCAAAAGCTGTCACTGTAGGCATCATATGCAAGGTCACAAGCTATGTAATACTTAGGGATAGAACTACATGAAAGTGGTTGCCCGTTCGCCCGAGTGGAGTAGATTTAGGTCCGTGCAAGTCAATTTAAACATTTGGTAGTCAGTCTGGGTAACTAGCTTTTGTAAGGCTCGAGACCGTTTTCCTGCAGTTTATATGATTTTTTTTAAGCACGGAGATTCAGACTCCATAAATGCGATAATGCATGACAGCACATTTATAATATTGCCTGATTTTGTTTGTGAGCAATTAGCATTAGATAACTATGACGTGCACTTGGTTCTGGTCTACCAAAGTGATAGAAATAGTTGCACGTCTGGGCAACCTAACGTTGAAACCTAGTTTGTATCCCTGAATACGGACTGCTGCAATGAGAGCGTCCGATGGACTCCTGCTTTCACGAACTAGATCTAAGTAGAGCCAACGTAGAGAATATAGTAGATATTTCTTCCTGTCC
This sequence comes from Dreissena rostriformis, assembly GCA_007657795.1. NCBI lineage: Eukaryota > Metazoa > Mollusca > Bivalvia > Myida > Dreissenidae > Dreissena > Dreissena rostriformis. The sequence goes on along the minus strand of VMBQ01006304.1, from coordinate 51,706 downwards.
CGTACTGTTTTTGAAAATATGGCCGCCTGATAACATAAGAGGACATCTACGTAACGCAGGACACTATATCTACCCTTCTCTAGGAATGAGTTGTAACGCACCACAGACAAAAGAACTAAAACAAAATGATGTAACCGTTTTGTATGTATACAATATTTTATTGCAATTTCGCGAGATGATATGACAGTTAGATATCAGACCATATTCTGTTTTATTATATTTATATAGCCTATCAAGCATTTAAATAATCCTAAGATCTATAACTGATAATTCAAGATTAAATTCCTGAAAAAAAGACAAACTACAACATTGTCATTATTGGTACATCATATTATTGATTTTTGCTGTACACGTCAGTTTTGCCGTCTTGCATCCAAGTTTTGTATTATTTTAAATCCGGTCATGAAATTGTTAGACATTCTGTGTTTCAAACAATTGAAACGGACTCATTGCACAATGCGGTTAAAGACGTGATCACGGACGGAGTCGATGATTTAATTATGTTTTGAATCATACACTGTGTCATTTATCTATAGGTTACGCCTGGTATGTTAATTGAATTCCCCTTTTACTGCTTTCTTTTGACTTTTCCGCCGAGATAAAGGTGACACACGTCACGGCAATCTTCCAATCTTGTAATACCACTACGTCTGCTTACATCCTGTTATTTGCAACATCCGTATATACAGTGACAACTTTAAAAAGCCAATAAGCCAAAACAATTGCAATCGATCAATTTTATTTAATGCATTTGTTTTCTCTGGAGTACTTAATGTTGTTTGCACTTTTTGTATACGAATATAAAATGGAAATGGCGACAACATAACATTTGCGTCGTTCGAACTCTTTTTGAGATTGGATATTCACGGCCGTTAATCACGGGCGCCACCTCTTTTTTGAGATGCATTAGTAAACGAGCCAATGCTACTTCCGAGGTGGCGTTAAGGACCGGATGTTTTGAAAATACACGGAGAATAATTGCACAGTGTGAGTAGGTTTAATATGTGTTTTTTAAACAAAGTTCTCAATATTCTAAACATCTGACGATGTAGCGCGATTCGGCGAATATTAATTCAACCACAAATTTACAGAAACACACCATCACAACCCATTTAGATACGTGAGAACCTTTATATGTTGTGAATCGGTGAAGTTTGTAAACGAAAATGTTTTGTGCCTGTGAGACGAGCACATTTCCACCCAATGAAATCGCTAACGATATCAAACGATTGATTTAAACATATGCAAGTTGCTGCATTCACAAACAACATTAGCTTCTTGATATTATGTGGGTTTCTTTTAACATTGAATTGAATTAAGCAGTTATTATTTCGTATCTTTGGTTGCAAATTATTGAACATACAAACATACAGGTCGATGAGTCATTGCACAACTGCGGTACGTAAAAGCCGCTTCTCACCTAGGCGACCCGGGTTCAATTCCCATTTCCGGCAGCATGTGAGTTTGGTTGGTGGTCACCATACAGGACATGTGGGCTTTCCTCCGGGTACTCCGGCTTCCCCCAAAACCACAAGACCACACCAAAATTGAAATATCTTTCATTAACAACGAAATAGCTGGAAATTTCAGCTATAATGCAAAATTCGTCCCAACTTTCGTGAGTCTAGTACGTTAATTAGGTAGGACCTCATTAACTTCGAAATACACACACAAACAAACGAATTAATGCGCATCTTTCGAAGTTAATGATTTCCTTACGAGCCTTACGTTGCATTATGTGAGGACCCGGAGTGTGACCCAGAGCTTTTTCCTCATTAACTTCACTAATCTAACGACAATTGTGACGAATTTAAAAACTACAACCGCAATATCCATGTATTTTATAATTTTACTGAAACATATTCAATTTTGTTGTGGTCTAATTCTGTGTGGGGGGGCCGGAGTACCCGGAGAAAACCTCACCTGTCCGGTTTGGTGACGACCAACCATACTGACGGGAGTGGGGAATAAAAAAAATATGAATACATGGTATGTTACAAATAGGCTTGCCTTGAAACATCGATTTTAGAAATGAGCCGCGATCTGGGAAAACGGGGCTTTATGCATGTGCGTAAATTGTCGTCCCAGATTAGCCTGTGCAATACGCACAGTCAAATCAGGGACGACATTTACCACTTTTATGATATTTTTCGTTTCAAAGAACTTTACGCACATGCATTTAGTCTCCGTTTTCCCGTAGTGCGGCTCAAATGCAAGTCTTCTGCCTGCTTCCGTTTTATGGTGACGATCACACGTCACGTAGACGTGTACCAATGAACGTTTACCACCACTTGGACTGACTGAATGTAATTAACCAGTAATGCTTGTTACTCGTGGATTGACTCAGCCAATATGGTTGTATACATCATTGATATATATAGCAACCGTAGCAGGTATGGTAACAAAATCCGATCAATTTACTTCCAATCTTTTGACAAACAACCTTGAGCATACTGAAATGAATTGAGACATTATGTATAAGCCAATTATTTTACTTTAAGTTAAAATTCGTATCACGAGTATCGGACACAGATATCGTGGTCAGCGGCCATGTCATAAATAATTCATATGATTTATTGTCTGATCTTTTCAGTAACAATCGCGGGTTGCGTGCTTCTTTCTTGTTGTTTTTCGTATGTTTTGGTGTTTTTGTATGTGTTATAGTAAGCCTTGCTGCAAAACTTTGCGAACTCTGATGGGTGCTTTAATGAGCTTGTAGTGATGAAATCTAACATGCCCTGCTCTTTAAACTAGTTTGTAAATGCATTTGAGCCTCGCTCTTTGAAAAACGGGTTTTAATGCATGTGCGTAAAGTGTCGTCCCGTATAGGTTTGTGCAGTTCGCACAGGCTAATCAGGGACGACACTTTCCGCTTTAATGGAATTTTTCGTTGAAAGAAAATCTCTTCTCAACGAAATCCAGTCTAGGCGGAAAGTGTCGCCCCTGATAAACCTAAGAGGACTGCACCGGCTAATATGGGGCGACCCTTTACGCACATGCATTAAGCCTGTTTTACCAGGGCGAAGCTCATGGTATGTGCGTGTTGATGAAGTGTTTCTTTACCAAACATCGTTTCAGATTTGACATGCATAGCCTTTGTAGAATAAGAAAAACTATAGAAATATTTATATAAGTTGTTGATTTCCACGCCGGAAAGGATATTTTGCGAAGTCGGAAATGACAGGACTACACTTATTAGACGACAAGAGCAAAACAGTCAGGCTTCTAATACAACGTATAAAAGTCCGCGCAGGCTAATCAGGCACGAAACTTTCCGCTTTTATGATATTTTTCGTTTAAAGAAAGTCTCTTCTTATCAAAAATCTAGTTTAGGCGCAAAGCACAAGCATTAAACCCATTTTCCACAGAGCGAGGCTCATATAAAGGTGTACATGATGGTACGGATGTTGTTCGATTTTAAAACATGTTTGACCCCTTCGCGGTTGGGGCATTACAATAAAAACACTCTAACATCATACGTTTGGTAATAATACCAAACTTTATCAAACAAGTTTATACTATAACAAAGTACATGTAACTTTTACAGTTCTTTTTCATTACTTCGCTAGAACTATGAAGGCTGTTTGTCTCAAAATCATGAACATCGTTTAGCGTTGTTATACCTTCCGCTTATTTGTAACTTTAAAATGTATCTCTAAGCTTGAACTGGTCTCGGTGTCACGAGAATCTTATTTCATAACAATGCTTACTACATGTAACAAAGTACATACACGCACCGCCATCAGTGCAATTGAAGCTCTCAACATCAGTAAACACATTTCCAACACCAGCATTAACAATCTCTAGAAGAAGCATCTTGCATTAAGAATTTATCAGCTTTGCAACTTTTTGAAATTTCTGTCTTAATCGGCTGTGAACTAACAAAAGTTCTATAAAAAAATATACACAAAGTAAGACTTTAGCTGCACCACCTGTAGAAAAACCACATTATTAAAATCGACCCGTATTTATGTCAAGACCTCAATTGCCGAACACAAGACACACACACCTACACAACAAACAAAAAAAGAACAAAAATGAGGTTATCGCATGGGAACGGTCAATGAAAAGCATTAGTGCTTCAAACCGGTTTCAAGGAGCTCCACACATGACAATTTGTCCAGACTTATTCATTAAACATTTAAGTGTATATAAAATTTACTATCATAGCATAATGGGTCAAATGGACTAACAATAAAAGAGAACATATTTGCGTTTTATAACCATTTAACTTCGTGGTTATACACCGACCAGAGCACCAGGTCCGTAACTTTCTCAGGCACAATGAAATTAAACCAAAACGAGGATCAACTAAATCGCGTCTTTATTCAGAAGCTCTAGAGACAAACATACAATCATATATTAAAACATTCAGATTATCGTCGTGCAAATCAGAAAGAAGCCACAAAACGGTTGTGAAAGGTCAGATTACAACGCTTGGTTGTGTATGTCTGACTTTAGCCTTATAGAATAGTACAAGTTAAATAGTTAAAAAAAATAATCGAATAAACAGTAACAATAAAACAAACGAGATTCATAATCTGAAATGCATTTATACCAATCACTATACACTCATGCAATCAACGTAAAGTTTTTCTTGAAAGCTATCACTTCACTCCCACAAATAAACGGGATAAAAGGCACCTTATTTTCATTCATTGAATGTACAGCACTCACTTCACCTCACTCATTCATGGCACACCAATCACTTCATTCCCATACATTCAGTGGAAAGCAATCATTTCCCTCACAGACATTAAATGCAGAGTAATGACGTCACTCCCATTAATGAAACAGAAACACTAATTTCACTGTCACACATTCAAGGAAAAACAATAACTTCACTCCTATACATTATAGGGAGAGCATTCACTACTTCCCTATACATTAAAGGAAAACAGAGAGCAATCACTTAACTCCTATACATTCTATACATTAAAAGGAGAGCAATCACTTCACTCCTATACATTAAAGGGAGAGTTATCTCTTCCATTCCCATACATTAAAGGGAGAGCACTTCAATCTCATAAATTCAAGGTGAACTTGCTTAACTCTCTTACATGCAAGGTACAGCACTTACTTCACGTTTTACATGCAAGGTACAGCACTCACTTCACTCTCATACATGCAAGGTGCACCAGCACTCACTTCACTCTCACACATGCAAGGTGCACCAGCACTCACTTCACTCTCATACATGCAAGGTACAGCACTCACTTCACTCTCATACATGCAAGGTGCACCAGCAATCACAACACCCTCGCGCGTTCGAGAGGGCATCAATCACTTCACTCCCGTTCATTGAATGGGGAGCAATCATTTCACCCTCATACATTCACAGGAGATAAGTCACGTTATACTCAACCAAAGAAAGCGCACCTAGTTCACTGTCATACATTCCAGTGAGAGCACTCAGTTCAATTTCAAACATTCTTTCTTCGATCTTGAAAACTAAAGGGAGAGCAATCACTTCACTTCTTGTATTTAAGGGTCAATTATCTGCACTTACATACATTAAAGCGAAAGCAATCACTTCACTCCGATACATGAAAGGGATAACATTCGCTTTACTCTCATATATAAAAGGGGACCATTCATTCATTCTTATAAGTTAAAAAGAGAGCCCTCACCTTTTCCCATACTTTCAAGGGAAAGCACTCACTAAACTCTTGCGCATTCAATGGAGAACATACATGTCAATCATATACATTCAAAAGATACCACCCACTTTAATCTCACAAATTCAAGGATTACAATCACTTCACTCTCACATTCAAGAGAACACACTCACTATGAAACATTCAAGGGAGAGTCCCGGTAAAAATGCAGAAAAATACAGTTACATTATTGAATAAAATCATTAGTAATTTTCAGTTTTGGTTTGTTTTCAGAAACAGCTCAGGCACACCTCTCGCGGTTTGATTCCAACATATCAAATCATGTGTTTATTGACGAATGAACAACGATCAATCGAAAACACTATCTTAAGATAACTGAATTATATGCAAAACATACAAATTGATCAATAAACAAATTTAAATATGTCAAACATGTAAACATTATATTTAAATATGTTTATGCATTTTGTGATACATTGAAATAAGATAGACGGTACATAAACTTTCCAACAAAAAAAGAATGATAACATTAGTCGGACAATAAACAAAAGTACAACAGTCACATAAATGACTTCGGTGATATACATAACGTTCTTCAAAACCTTCATTGAATGATATATATACAAACCGTAACTCTCTGAACGCTCATTTAGTTAGTTGTTTACTGTTAATTAAATTATCGAGTGATTCACAACATCCTCCGTTTTTAACCTGCATTACCCGTTTACCCTATCAGACTATTTGTTGCAATGTAATAACAATGCGATGACACGTACTTCAACGCGACATTTGTTTTTTTTTTTAAATCTATGCACTTTTCAGAACAAGTTTATTATTCTTATCATTTTTCACGAAAGATGTAAAGTCATGATATTATCGTTGTCCTGGCCAACTATACGTTTATTAGAATCACTGTTTAAATAAAGAGAATACGGCTTTTGAACACCAGTGTCGCTAGTTGCCAATGTTGCAAGTTTCCTCTGTCCATGCCCATCTATGTGCAAGATCGTGTTAGACTCCGTGCAGCACATCAAAACCTGTCCCGCCAATGTTACATGCACATCCGTAGGATCCTTCAGTTCTGTGTCTGTAAATGTTACATGCACATCCGTAGGATCCTTCAGTTCTGGGTATGTAAGCGTTGATTTCAGGGTTCCATCCATAGAAAGTGTGATATGCTTGTCGTGTAAACTATTTGTTACGTAAATTTTACCCGCACACACCGCAGTCTTGTAAACTGTGAAGTTAAAAGGATCAGGTTTTTATTCTGCAATTGTCTGGAGACAGATTATTTAACCAACACAGTAACGTTACATATATATGTTTAATATACATACTCGAAATAATGTATATATTAATTTTGAATATATTTTGTAATATATAACTGAAATGGTTACCTGTAAATTCCCCTGATGTTTCTTCATATAGTTTCTTCACCAGTTGACCTATCATTGTGTATTGATACAGAGCGGTACCTGAAGTGACGTAAAGGTAACCCATGCTGTATGTTACACCACGGCATCGATGTGGAAAATATGAAGCCATCTTTCTTGAGATAGATCCGTCTTTTATTAAAAAGAATTCCACCCCATGGGTTGTGTCGTTATCGATAGTAACGGCAACTTCATCGAGACTCACCTGGCTTAAGTCATATGCACACATTGACATTTCTAGATAAAAGATTACATTGAATGTCCTATCTAGCAATTGTATTCGATTATTTTCGCGGTCAATAACAACTGTGGTATCATCAGCACACGCACGTATTCCTCTTATAGAGCAATCATTTGCGTATTTCCGTGTTTTAGCACAGATGGTTGTTGCCTTCGAACTTACTTTAATAACATTGTTTGGATTGTACGCCTAGACTGGGCAATGACGATAAGAGACGAAGAATATCTCGACGAATATCTAGTTTCATCGAATATACATGTACTTCTTGTAACTCCTTTACCAACTCGTTCGACGCCAATAGTTCGTGACAACTTTTTTGATGCGCTACGAATGACAAGCTCTCGTCGTTTTCTCCAATTTCATGTACAATTTCAATATGAGATTTCATTTTATCAGTTTGTTCCATACATTTGTTTATATCAGTCTGTATGTAATGAGATAACCTTTTGTGTAATAAGTCAAGTTTTGCAATCGTGCTCTTGTCCAACTTGTCCCATGCATCATTTATTTTCTGCCGCACAAGTACTAGTTCTTAAAGTATTTGTTCATAGGAATTTTGTAATGTTTGTTTATTGGCCACTCTGTCTGTTTGCAGTTTTTTTTAATCATAGTTGCAACGTCATTAGTTATATCCATCATGTCAGTAGGTACTGAATCTTCAGCCACTTCGGAAATAAGTCTGGCGCTGCTGAATTGCCTGTAAAATCATGCATATACTCTCTAGTATATTAACATATCATTATTAAGGTTTTTTCTCGGGGAGGTTACACCTCGGAATGAAATACTGGAGAAATGTAGCTGTTTTCAAGTTTGATGACACAGACGATCATTCTAATCATAGGGTATTTCATAGACGTCTTGCACAGGTAAACACCATTCTAAATACAAGGTTACACTAATAGTTTTGAAGTAAACAACACTAAATACTCACAATGTTCAGGATTTCTGCCAAAAGAAAGACCATACTGTTGAACAATGTATAGAATTATTGTCGAAAAATATATCGCATACAGTCAAAACTTCAGCTTTTTCAAAGGCCTTCGATGCACTTTTCAATTATAATCGCCATAAATAGATCGTATTGTTAAAATTGAAAAAAGGAATATCCGATCCTGTATTTAACCTTTAAGAGATATGTGTTTTATATACAGATAAAGTTCCATGTTGAACCCTCATGTATGACAGGTAATGATCAATACTTTTTGATGCTATGTCCAAGTTGTGTTGACAATTCTGATTTTTGACCGCGTGAAGATCAGAATTGTCAACACAACTTGGACATATCATTGTTAACACTGCCAGACAATGGTCGCACTTATCTCTTTCCATTTTGTAAATGGTATATGTACATAATTTGACGTAGGGATTAAGAAACAAAATATGTTTTCATAACTCACGTGTGATTTTCTGGCACACATTTGAGACAGGATAACGTCTTGTGATCATCGCAAAAGAATGTTATAATTTGGTTGTTGTGTTCCTGACACCGTGTGATGATATCTACAGTTGTCTTGGCAACTGGCCATCTCTTCATCTCTCCCCGCCCAACCAATGAGTGCGTCTTAAACATCAGGTCGTGTAGTGGTACACAAGTGTAACAATAACACTTCTAACACTTTTTGCAGTAATGTGCGGCCTCCTTTTCAACGCCGTTCTGTTCACACATATAGCAACAATAGTCTATGACAATGTCAGATCCATTTCGAAACGGAGTACATGTATTTGTCCCGTCAGCCATCTTGCTAAGATTCAGCTTGACGCACTAGAGCTGATTATCCCAACAGACCCTAGACAACAGATGCAATTAAGGTTATATACTCTAACCTGTTTTGTCGTGATTTTCTAGCTAAGGCATTTGTTTTAATTAAACCACCATTTTTACTTAAGACTAGCTCACAATTTGAAGTACTTCTTAATATCGAACATGGCCCGTGAATAGAGTTTTACTCAAAACGCATCGTATGATAACAATGTTGATAAAGAATTGAACGATTGAAACGGGGTGATTAACAGCTAGCGATTGATAAAGTTACACATACGGACGTTGGTATTGAACGCCCAAACTGCCTTTTGTTGAAAGAAACTGATATGTATGGTTAGTTGGCATTACGTCAAGACGGCATTCAACACCATATCGGGTTAATTATGATGTATTAAACACTGTGACATAACCCTAACACGCGCGGGATGAAGTCTTTTTTCGTTTTCATGACGCCATTAGATGTTAACTTGACGCAATTAGATGTTAACATGACGCCATTAGATGTTAAAATGACGCCATTAGATGTTAACGTGTAGTTTACCTGACGCCATGAGATGTTAACATGACGCCATTAGATGTTAACGTGACACCATTAGATGTTAACGTGACACCATTAGATGTTAACATGACGCCATTAGATGTTAACATTACACCATTAGATGTTAACGTGACACCATTAGATGTTAACATGACGCCATTAGATGTTAACATGACGCCATTAGATGTTAACGTGTAGTTTACATGACGCCATGAGATGTTAACATGACGCCATGAGATGTTAACATGACGCCATTAGATGTTAACATGACGCGTTTAGATGTTAACATGACGCCATGAGATGTTAACGTGTTGTTTCCAGCAATTTACGTGTGTTTCGCTCAACAAGAACACAGAACAACGCTAAAATATTTAGAATTCCAGGCAGGTTTTGATACGTTTAATGCAAATCGACTTATGATTATCCATAAACATACCCATATTTTTAACGTTTTTACTTATGATAAGTGTTATTTGGCTTCCATGAATTATTTTATAATACGCATATTTCTGTTTTTGAATCTGCGACATATTCTTTTAAAATTGTGTATTTATAACTGTGAACAGGTCCCTTTAATCAAGGACAAGTTGCAGATAGGTTATTACGTTCAAGAGCAGGTACAATCAAACCAACGCAGACTGGTTCGGTGAGGAGGCCAGCGAAAATACCGCAACTACACGATAGCCCGATTTCAAATGAGAAGCGAATGCCCTAGATGTTCTCACAGCGATGTAAACCTCAAATGAATATGAGCCACGCTCCGGATAACGGTGCTTCATGTCTGTTTCGTTCCAGATTGACATGTGCAGTCCGCCAAGGCTAAAAAGGGACGACACTTTCCGCCTTAACTGTATTTTCGCTAAGAAGAGACTTCATTTAAACGAAAATTACAATAAAAGCGGACAGCGTCGCCCCTGATTAGCCTGTGCGGACTGCACGTGCTCATCGCGTACGACACTTTGAGCATATGCATTAAGCTCTGTTTTCCCAAAGCGAGGCTCATATCTAAACACTCAAAATAATACGTAAAGATACTGATTTGCTGTGACTCAAAACGTTTATGACGTTATTTAGGTTGTTTACATTACATGAATCTATATTCACCGTAGTGTTAATCGGCAACATTAGAGCCCCCATACTACTCAAAATCAACGGAAATTTCGAACAATATTTCGTAAAATAAAGTAAAACAATAAAACATCAGGGTTCCTTATAGCAATTGCCGAAATTTCAACGCCCGATGTNTATATACGTGTAAATGTTCACCAAAACAACGATCCATTACTGTGCCACAGCAGCTGTGAAGGGAGATCGGCCGGTATTTGGAAGGATCGGACTGATCCGCTCCTTTGAATTGGCGTCAACGATTACGGAAAAAAATAACTAAATAAAGAGTAAGTGAAAAAAAGGAGACAAAATTGGTTTGCCGGTTCATTATATGCTGTTTGTAACGACCGTTGAGTTACAGAGTCCGGACCGCTTGCCATCGAGATGTTATAGACAAAAATGCATCTTAAACATAAGGTTCAGCAATGAAAAAGGCTATATACAGAACACAGCCAGCAGAATTTAGACGAGTAGGAAGGGGGAATGGTTTCCATTACCAATTGTATTGATTGTTCACAGAAATAGGTACGCCTTGTCCTGATCTGTTTCAACCTATTTACAGTTGTCAAATAGTATTGGTATGAAACGGTACCCTTTTCTTGGGAGTGATTTTTCTGAGTTGGTTTGATCTTAAACAATTTCTTAGGTTCGGCTTTGTGCTTTTCGAATGCTGTTTGATCATTTGATGATTTTGAGATTATGTGTAGTCGTTTTTGCAATCCCAATCATCTGGCACATTTCATTGTTTATCAAAAGTGAATTATTTGATCTAACAATGACATTTTAGTTAGGAATACTTATTGAGGAAGCAGATACAATGCCATTTAAAAATGTTTAGGCAACTTATTGTTTACTAATTTAGAAATTCAAAATGACCAAGTATACGCCCATACCGACACGTTTACTAGCATTTGCTGAAAAACTAAAAGTGTCTATGTATGAAGTATGAACAAATCAGCACATTAGTGGATATTTCCCAACAGCGAACGCGTTCTTACATAAATGGGGTTTCGACTGTACAAACAATACGTACTTGCAATTGTATAAAACTCAATTTTCGTTTGTGTTCTGAAAGAACTTCTATGAACTTTTCTTCCAGTTTTCTAGTAATAAACTTTGTATCTGTTTTGAAAAAATATGTATATCCTCTTTAACTACAAATATGAAACAATTAACATGTTAGAGTATAAGCAGTTCTGAATATGAAGTGTTTGTTTTGTAATTTATTTTAAATAATGGTGTAACGTGTCGGTGGATCGAGCTTTGGATGTTAAGTATGGCTTAATACAATATATAACAATTTGCAAAGAAAAAAAAACATATACTATAATTTTTCTCAAGCTATTTAATTAAATGAATTGGCAATTGCTAACTTGATTGGTTTGGAACAGTACATTAATTATAAGAAAATGCTTTTACGCTCTGAACTCGAGCACTGTATACAACAATATGTACACCGGGCATGGGCTATGACAAACAAGACCTCCATACAAGACCTCGGATACTGTAGATACGACTCTGGGTCTGTATTATGACCTGGTACCCTAGGGATGAAACCTTAACGGTTTATTGTTGTGGGATCGGGCTAATGTATAATACACTATAAGTGGCGCGAGCTGTTGAGTGTTAGGAATCCTTCTTCAAGGCTCTTACGTCGCTAGATGATAATAGCCAGTCTCTATGTGCTCAAAGTCCCTTAAGTTTTGTTAATAATCAAATTTTAATTGCTTTAAAACACCTAAAGCGATGTGAATTCGATGATTACCGGGAACAGAACTGACTGTTCTGATAGGAAACGCGCGATTCTATACGGCCTAATAATTTGGTGTTACTCGGACATTTACATAGGTCATAAGGACGCTATATCTCTATAAACTATAAGCAACTATATACCTTAAGAAAAATGAAAACAAGTTAGGAAAGTAAACACGGTGTTGGCGTAAAAATTGCCACAATAGTTAACAATCGAAACACTGCTTATATAACAATTATCAGTGTCAATTTGAAAACGAAACACAATTATTTGTAAAAGTTAATCTCAATATTTGTATTTCAGTTTGAAATCAGGTCTAAAAAATCCTTTAATATGTACATTTTAAAGCGAGTTAGTACGATTAAAACATCAGCTTTGTTGTTTTATCGATCTTAAAACAGAACATGATCATGCTTATGATCATGAACAAAAAGTAAAAGGAAATATATAGATGTCTGATAATGGTAACATGAATCAAATAGCGAAGTGGTTTAAGACGATTCCAACATGTTAACTCGTTTTTGTTGAGGAACCAACAAAGTGGGTTAGTGTACATGTTTTTGAATGAGTTTCCTGCTGTACACGCGAAAATTATTTGTAAATGAATAAATTTGTTGATTTTCTGGTACAACTTTTTCTGAACTTTTATTCTAGAATGTATTCTAGGTGTTAACTTATCGACCTTTTATTTGTTTTTGAAATGATTTAATAAGATGGTATACAATCGCTTTTTATAAACCGTTGCGGTATAAATATACGTTTCCCAATTCAAATATAAACAAAGTGAAACTTCATTTGCACCAGTTCGATATCGTAGCACGTGGACCTTTACTTATGAAAGGTAAGACCAAAACAAAAGCACAAGATGAAGCACACACAAACGGACTGAAAACAAATACAATATTGGAAAAGTGCAAACATGCAATGTGCAAAGCTAGTCCAACTTGTTGACGCTCTCAAATATTAAGCTACTTTTTATATGGGTAATATTTGGAGCAAAGAATTTAGCCCATATAAAAAAGTATCTCTAAATTCTTGGCAACGTCTTATACAAGAATTTAGCCCGTATATAAAGTATCTCTAAATTCTTGGCAACGTTTTATAAACAGACTATGTGCAAAGCCAGCTTACCAATCCTAAGTCCATACGGTGGATTCTTCACCAAGGTGACGGTGTGCGTCGAGGCATTTAGACTGGCCACCTTCACCGCCCTGTCGGCCCAGCTCCAATACCTGTAACATAGATTACAAGTTCGTAATTTCATTTCATCGTGCCTCAAAAAGTTGTTACTCTGTTGCTCTGGACTCCTTCCTACCATTGAGTAATTAAATGGTAATTAAATTGGATGGATTTTAATTCCATTGTATTACTGTTTAATTTGAGTTGCAATGCTATGATGTTAACATTGATTTACACTTATATGTATCATGAATATTGCTGGGACAAGAGTTAGGTTGAGCGCTCTAAAACAGGTTTAGACCCCCCATAGCTTTGCATTGACTGTTCCAAGGCGGTGACCCCAGCTTTATTTTACTGTGTGCGTATATTGTTTCGTATTGTGCCGTACTGTACTGTTTTGGCAATTGGTCACGTGCCATAAATAAAGGACCACGTACGTGTCTATAATAGGATTGCATTACTGCTGTAGCAACTGGGGTTTCACTTCTTTATATTGTAAGATGAACTAAAAGATACTCGGGTTAAGACATTTAATTGAGTGAGATGTCTTGTTATGATCCCTAAATTATATCAAATGGTCAAGGCTACTGTTGATAAATGACTCCATGCCGCTTCATATTTATATCAATAGTACAAACCTATATATCAGACCTGCTATAACCTAAAACATTTGATTTAAAGAAACGTTATTTTTTATGAGTGTGTCAGGAAGTTTAAAAGAAGTTATATTAACAACTATACTTTACCTACGTATCGTGCGTAATGAAAATAGCGCATGATTTTGCTAAAAACCTTCCATTAGATAAAAATCGTGTGAAATAGTTATAAAGAAACAAATACACTGGTTTTCTATGCTTTTCTTACCAGTAGCCGTATACCCACAGGTCCGTCTCTTGGGCCCATCCCGCCGGTACCGACGAGTTGTACCGGAACCTGGTGCCAGACCGACCATCTGGAACCTCAATTATGTTGATGAAACCCTGGCAATGCATTTTAAGTGCCAATTTTAGGAAATTTCGTAGCACAAGGTGACCGCAACATGAAGGATATTTAAAAAGCTCGTATTAAGCGTTGAATGGACAACTGAAACAACGCTTTATGCTGCACCTGTTCGAGTCAAACATCTCGGGCACGGCGTTACTTCTAGTATTAAAAGCGTCCATTAGATCGGCATGGTGAAATAGTATGATGTGATTACTGATAGCATTGGCAGCAAACTGACCTTAATTTATTAGTTATTTGTGTCGCACATGCTTGGCGCGTGAGTCGTTTCAAAAGTATGCTCTGTGAAGCTGAACTTGTACTAAGTAGCGGTGATGATTTTAACCTTTATTAAAGTAAAATTCAATCCAACGAACATTACTTAAGTATCATACTTTAAATAGCAAAACAAAAATACACAATATTGAAAGATGATATAACTACTTGTATTAATGTGCAATACTGTAATTTTACTTTAATGCATGGGCGCTGAAACACTTAAAAATCGAAACAATTGAAAACTTATTTCTCTTAATCTGTTCAACTTGCTTCATTCGGCCACTGTGCAACGTGTAGAGGTTTCCCATTGTAGAACACTTCTATCTGCGCTGGATTTTGAGCGCTTTGTCCGAACTCCTGAATTGTGCCGTAGTTGGTAATTCCTGCATCCGGCAAATGGACCACGCGGACCTTAATATTGATACACGTGTGTATTGCCATGCAACGGTGTCATAAGATTCTAGTTAATGTGTCAATATGTCGAAACAGACCTCTTAAATTAACAGATCCTGGATTTGCCATTAAACGTTAAAAGTGTTCGCCACCTATTGATAAAAGACACAATTTCATTGATCCGTACACACACAAACATCAGCATGCGCTCGTTTTCAAATGTGTCGCGTTCTGAGAAAACTGGGCACGTCATTATTGGTTAACCGAGTTTGGTTTGTGATTTGTGTCGCGTTCTGAGAAAACTGGGCATAATGCATGTGCGTAAAGTGTCGTCCCATATAAGCCTGTGCAGTTCGCACAGGCTAATCAGGGACGACACTTTCAGCCTTAATTGCATTTTTGCTAAGAAGAGACATCATTTAAACAAATCATGTCATAAACGCGGAAAGTGTCGTCCTTGATTAGCCTGTGCGGACTGCACAGGCTTATCTGGGACAACACTTTACGCACATGCATTATGCCCAGTTTTCTCAGAACGCGACACAAATCACAAACCAAACTCGGTTAACCAATAATGACGTGCCCAGTTTTCTCAGAACGCGACACATTTGAAAACGAGCGCATGCTGATGTTTGTGTGTGTACGGATCAATGAAATTGTGTCTTTTATCAATAGGTGGCGAACACTTTTAACGTTTAATGGCAAATCCAGGATCTGTTAATTTAAGAGGTCTGTTTCGACATATTGACACATTAACTAGAATCTTATGACACCGTTGCATGGCAATACACACGTGTATCAATATTAAGGTCCGCGTGGTCCATTTGCCGGATGCAGGAATTACCAACTACGGCACAATTCAGGAGTTCGGACAAAGCGCTCAAAATCCAGCGCAGATAGAAGTGTTCTACAATGGGAAACCTCTACACGTTGCACAGTGGCCGAATGAAGCAAGTTGAACAGATTAAGAGAAATAAGTTTTCAATTGTTTCGATTTTTAAGTGTTTCAGCGCCCATGCATTAAAGTAAAATTACAGTATTGCACATTAATACAAGTAGTTATATCATCTTTCAATATTGTGTATTTTTGTTTTGCTATTTAAAGTATGATACTTAAGTAATGTTCGTTGGATTGAATTTTACTTTAATAAAGGTTAAAATCATCACCGCTACTAAGTACAAGTTCAGCTTCACAGAGCATACTTTTGAAACGACACACGCGCCTAGCATGTGCGACACAAATAACTAATAAATTACGGTCAGTTTGCTGCCAATGCTATCAGTAATCACATCATACTATTTCACCATGCCGATCTAATGGACGCTTACTTAGAAGTAACGCCGTGCCCGAGATGTTTGATTCGAGCAGGTGCAGCATAAAGCGTTGTTTCAGTTGTCCATTCAGCGCTTAATACGAGCTTTTTAAATATCCTACATGTTGCGGTCACCTTGTCCTACGAAATTTCCTAAAATTGGCACTTAAAATGCATTGCCAGGGTTTCATCAACATAATTGAGGTTCCAGATGGTCGGTCTGGCACCTGGTTCCGGTACAACTCGTCGGTACCGGCGGGATGGGCCCAAGAGACGGACCTGTGGGTATACGGCTACTGGTAAGAATAGCATAGAAAACCAGTGTATTTGTTTCTTTATAACTATTTCACACGATTTTTATCTAATGGAAGGTTTTTAGCAAAACCATGCGCTATTTTCATTACGCACGATACGTAGGTAAAGTATAGTTGTTAATATAACTTCTTTTAAACTTCCTGACACACTCATAAAAAATAACGTTTCTTTAAATCAAATGTTTTAGGTTATAGCAGGTCTGATATATAGGTTTGTACTATTGATATAAATATGAAGCGGCATGGAGTCATTTATCAACAGTAGCCTTGACCATTTGATATAATTTAGGGATCATAACAAGACATCTCACTCAATTAAATGTCTTAACCCGAGTATCTTTTAGTTCATCTTACAATATAAAGAAGTGAAACCCCAGTTGCTACAGCAGTAATGCAATCCTATTATAGACACGTACGTGGTCCTTTATTTATGGCACGTGACCAATTGCCAAAACAGTACAGTACGGCACAATACGAAACAATATACGCACACAGTAAAATAAAGCTGGGGTCACCGCCTTGGAACAGTCAATGCAAAGCTATGGGGGGTCTAAACCTGTTTTAGAGCGCTCAACCTAACTCTTGTCCCAGCAATATTCATGATACATATAAGTGTAAATCAATGTTAACATCATAGCATTGCAACTCAAATTAAACAGTAATACAATGGAATTAAAATCCATCCAATTTAATTACCATTTAATTACTCAATGGTAGGAAGGAGTCCAGAGCAACAGAGTAACAACTTTTTGAGGCACGATGAAATGAAATTACGAACTTGTAATCTATGTTACAGGTATTGGAGCTGGGCCGACAGGGCGGTGAAGGTGGCCAGTCTAAATGCCTCGACGCACACCGTCACCTTGGTGAAGAATCCACCGTATGGACTTAGGATTGGTAAGCTGGCTTTGCACATAGTCTGTTTATAAAACGTTGCCAAGAATTTAGAGATACTTTATATACGGGCTAAATTCTTGTATAAGACGTTGCCAAGAATTTAGAGATACTTTTTTATACGGGCTAAATTCTTTGCTCCAAATATTACCCATATAAAAAGTAGCTTAATATTTGAGAGCGTCAACAAGTTGGACTAGCTTTGCACATTGCATGTTTGCACTTTTCCAATATTGTATTTGTTTTCAGTCCGTTTGTGTGTGCTTCATCTTGTGCTTTTGTTTTGGTTTTACCTTTCATAAGTAAAGGTCCACGTGCTACGATATCGAACTGGTGCAAATGAAGTTTCACTTTGTTTATATTTGAATTGGGAAACGTATATTTATACCGCAACGGTTTATAAAAAGCGATTGTATACCATCTTATTAAATCATTTCAAAAACAAATAAAAGGTCGATAAGTTAACACCTAGAATACATTCTAGAATAAAAGTTCAGAAAAAGTTGTACCAGAAAATCAACAAATTTATTCATTTACAAATAATTTTCGCGTGTACAGCAGGAAACTCATTCAAAAACATGTACACTAACCCACTTTGTTGGTTCCTCAACAAAAACGAGTTAACATGTTGGAATCGTCTTAAACCACTTCGCTATTTGATTCATGTTACCATTATCAGACATCTATATATTTCCTTTTACTTTTTGTTCATGATCATAAGCATAATCATGTTTTGTTTTAAGATCGATAAAACAACAAACTGATGTTTTAATCGTACTAACTCGCTTTAAAATGTACATATTAAAGGATTTTTTAGACCTGATTTCAAACTGAAATACAAATATTGAGATTAACTTTTCCAAATAATCGTGTTTCGTTTTCAAATTGACACTGAGAATTGTTATATAAGCAGTGCTTCGATTGTTTGCTATTGTGGCAATTTTTACCCCAACACCGTGTTTACTTTCCTAACCTGTTTTCATTTTTCTTAAGGTATATAGTTACTAATAGTTTATAGAGATATAGCGTCCTTATGACCTATGTAAATGTCCGAGTAACACCAAATTATTAGGCCGTATAGAATCGCGCGTTTCCTATCAGAACAGTCAGTTCTGTTCCCGGTAATCATCGAATTCACATCGCTTTAGGTGTTTTAAAGCAATTAAAATTTGATTATTAACAAAACTTAAGGGACTTTGAGCACATAGAGACTGGCTATTATCATCTAGCGACGTAAGAGCCTTGAAGAAGGATTCCTAACACTCAACAGCTCGCGCCACTTATAGTGTATTATACATTAGCCCGATCCCACAACAATAAACCGTTAAGGTTTCATCCCTAGGGTACCAGGTCATAATACAGACCCAGAGTCGTATCTACAGTATCCGAGGTCTTGTATGGAGGTCTTGTTTGTCATAGCCCATGCCCGGTGTACATATTGTTGTATACAGTGCTCGAGTTCAGAGCGTAAAAGCATTTTCTTATAATTAATGTACTGTTCCAAACCAATCAAGTTAGCAATTGCCAATTCATTTAATTAAATAGCTTGAGAAAAATTATAGTATATGTTTTTTTTTCTTTGCAAATTGTTATATATTGTATTAAGCCATACTTAACATCCAAAGCTCGATCCACCGACACGTTACACCATTATTTAAAATAAATTACAAAACAAACACTTCATATTCAGAACTGCTTATACTCTAACATGTTAATTGTTTCATATTTGTAGTTAAAGAGGATATACATATTTTTTCAAAACAGATACAAAGTTTATTACTAGAAAACTGGAAGAAAAGTTCATAGAAGTTCTTTCAGAACACAAACGAAAATTGAGTTTTATACAATTGCAAATACGTATTGTTTGTACAGTCGAAACCCCATTTATGTAAGAACGCGTTCGTTGTTGGGAAATATCCACTAATGTGCTGATTTGTTCATACTTCATACATAGACACTTTTAGTTGTTCAGCAAATGCTAGTAAACGTGTCGGTATGGGCATATACTTGGTCATTTTGAATTTCTAAATAAGTAAACAATAAGTTGCCTAAACATTTTTAAATGGCATTGAATCTGCTGCCTCAATAAGTATTCCTAACTAAAATGTCATTGTTAGATCAAATAATTCACTTTTGATAAACAATGAAATGTGTCAAATGATTGGGATTGCGAAAACGACTACACAGAATCTCAAAATCATCAAATGATCAAACAGCATGGTCAAGCTTGATATGTGCAGTAAAACTATTTCCATAATTCGAAAAGCACAAAGCCGAACCTAAGAAATTGTTTTAGATCAAACCAACTCAGACAAATCACTCCCAAGAAAAGGATACCGTTTCATACCAATACTATTTGACAACTGTAAATAGGTTGAAACAGATCAGGACAAGGCGTACCTATTTCTGTGAACAATCAATACAATTGGTAATGGAAACCATTCCCCCTTCCTACTCGTCTAAATTCTGCTGGGTGTGTTCTGTATATAGCCTTTTTCATTGCTGAACCTCATGTTTAAGATGCATTTTTGTCTATAACATCTCGATGCCAAGCGGTCCGGACTCTATAACTCAACGGTCGTTACAAACAGCATATAATGAACCGGCAAACCAATTTTGTCTCCTTTTTTTCACTTACTCTTTATTTAGTTATTTTTTCCGTAATCGTTGACGCTGGCTTACGTCTAGCCAATTCAAAGGAGCGGATCAGTCCGATCCTTCCAAATACCGGCCGATCTCCCTTCTCAGCTGCTGTGGCACAGTAATGGATCGTTGTTTTGGTGAACATTTACACGTATATAATGACCAAGTCACGAACAACGTGCTTACAAAGTTTCGATCCAGATTCGCAAAAGACGACCCTACAACAAATCAGCCTAGGTAACTGCCTGAAGATATGACAAAGGCACGTGATGAAGGTAAAGGGATCCGCGCCATCTTTTGTGATATACCAAAAGCATTCGATAACGTATGGCATAAATATCAATTGGCTGAATTGTCTTTTATTGACATACGTGGCCCTCCGTCGTGTGCTAGTTTGTGTCGTATTGTCTGACAGAAAACAGCGCGTTGTCTTCTTTCAGGTCGTCTTTTCTACCGGTCTTGTTCAAGGATCTTTTCTATGCCCTTTCTTAATATATATCAATGATATCTGCAATGACATCTGAAACAATTATATCTCAAATTATTGCTTGGTGTTATACCTAGATAGTCTCATTAAATCCAGCAAAACAGAGCCCGTCCAAGTTTTCCGTAAATAAAATAAACCCAAACATCCCGATATGTTCATGATTGCCCTTCTAAGTGCGCAAGGTCTTCCTGCTGATGTCTCGTGGATTATGACAACCCTTTGTGCGTGACAACATTAAACCGCTTTCCTATTGCATGTGTTTATAGTTTGGTGATGGACGCTACAGATTATGTTATCTAGAGGCAATTACAATTGCTCATGTAATATTAAAAACAAAGCACCACAAAATCGTATAAAACGAAATGATTTATGTTCCGCTTGCAGCATAAACCATAACTAACTGATTAATCGTGCAGTTGCATTTCTAGTAAACCCAAGCAATGACGATTATTCATAAAAGCTACTAATACTAATCAGGAATATTCATATTTTTCTTTTCCATTAAGGTCATTTTGGCAAGCCTACAGAGCAAGCTAAAAATGCGGATCAGGGGGGCTACTTCCGCTTCTACAACGTGTTCTCGGAACTGGACTCGCCGGTGAGTTACTGCGGGTTGTCCCTCTTTACAAAGCGCCTAGTTACCTGCTTTTGTTGGACATGGGTATTTTGTACGATAAATAATTCACCAGGAGACAGAGAACTCGTATTGCTTCTTCACCTTTATGTGTGTTAGATAGCAAATGTTTATTTAGGGACTGATTTAATAATTCAGACTACATATAACACGGTTTAAGTCAAACATTATTTTTAAGTATTTTTACAGTAAGTAATACACAAATTCAGCAATGTGATCGAATATTTTCTCCGTTTAAAACATGTTTTGCATAAAATTTCCATGTATAGAAAACTTAATGTAAAGCCGATCTTGGAGTATAGGTTTTCAACAACTCGGGCCCCTACTGGCCGACCCTTTTTATGCTTAAGAATAAAACAAGAATTGAGCTGAAAAAACAATAGCTTAATGTTTGCAAATTTGTTTATCACCATGTTGTTAAAATTCATAATACAAATTCATTTTACTTAAGCACTTTTTACGAAGTTAGCAAAGGAAAACGATTGCAGTACAATGCTTATATTTTTAGGGAGAATATTACATGGACAGGAGCTCTGGTAATCTCTACGTGTGGATGCCAAACCAAGACGGGAACGTCAGTCCCTCTGATGTCGTTTACGTCTCCCTCATCAATGACTGTATAAAGTACGGAACCGTATACGTATTTGTGTCGCGTTATGAGAAAACTGGATAAAAAGCATGTGCGTAAAATGTCATCCCATATTAGCCTGTGCAGTCCGCACAGGCTAATCCGGGACGACACTTTCCGCCTAAACTGGATTTTCGCTAAGAAGTGACATCATTTAAACGAAAAATTCCATAAAAGCGGAAATTGTCGTCCCTGATAAGCCTGTGCGGACTGCAAAGGCTTATCTGGGATGACAATTTACGCACAAGCATGATGCCCAGTTTTCTCAGAACGCGACACATTTAAAAGCTGCTTTATTACATTTTGGTAAATAAAAAAAAGGAGACAACTATTGTTCAAGACGCTTTCCAGTATTAAGATCAATCATCCATTTTTAGTGCAAACTACATTAACCCATTTAGCCTAGTGGACTCTCCCATACTTCTAAATTGGATCAATTTATTTCCAAAATTAGGGATGTCTAGTATATTTATTTCTATATTTAGAATATTTCTTACAGAAATTCCTTTAAGCAAACAGCGCAGACCCTGATGAGACGCCGCATCATGCGGCGTCTCATCTGGGTCTACGCTGTTTGCCAAGGCC
>VMBQ01006304.1:4975-27791 GCA_007657795.1 Dreissena rostriformis | reverse complement strand
CACGAATGACAAAAAAAGACAAGTTCTAAAATACCGTATTTTTTACAATTATTAGTTTATATTGATTAAAATATCACGACTGGTATATAACATTACTTGAAACAAGTTGTTTTTTTATTTTTACTTTATTTTTTTATTTTTACTGGGTATGTCTACCAGGTAACTTCCAGTCAACTATAAATAACGCAAGTAGATTGATCATCTTCGTCTAGTGGTAAACCCAGGAATGCAAATTGTGCATGCGAAGTGAATTGTATATATTTAATATATAAAATGATTAATCTACTTGCGTTATTTATAGTGTGTATATCGTTATGTTACTTATTTTGCGATGTACTTTCGATTTCAAATCGCGAAATTTTATTACCGAATATACTGAAAATATGAACTTTTTTCAAGTAATGTAATATACCAGTCGTGATATTTTAATCAATATAAACTAATAATTGTAAAAAAATACGGTATTTTAGAACTTTTCTTTTTTCGTCATTCGTGGTGTACAGTCCCTTTAAAGATTCTGCATGCGATGTGTATGTTATAATTGTAATTTATAACGGTTGTTCAGACTTTTATCGATATACATTGGTTATTTAATGATCTCATATATCGAGTATAAATAACTGACATATTTGGTCAAAGCATGAAATAATGGTTTTATCAGCGTGACCATAATGAGCTACGTATTGCACGGTTAAACTCCGCCCACCAGCAATATCACAATTATCTAACGTTGTCCTAAAAAGAATTTCTCTGAAATATGGCATTTTAGGTGTACGTCAAATGGGCTTATGATTTTAATTGTGTTTATTGTTTGTTTGCTTTTTGCAAATTAATCAGTATGTGCTCTTTCAGTATACTAGAAATCCAAGCCATAATCACCGCGGTAGAATACCAGCTAAGTTATGTCAATACATGTATAGTTAAAAACAAAACAATAAAATATGTTCAGTGCAAGTTCTTTAACAACTTTAGTCAAATAACGATAGTTTATTTTTAGTAAACCAAACGTACTGGTATTTAACATAACTTCATTTTCTGGAAAGCTATCTTTGGATGATGTCAGCTCTTTGATTGTAGGTGGTAACCGCGCGCATCTTGAGTCGTCTGGAGCAGTGATCGAAAACAACGAGATTTATGACTTTTCCCGCCTCGGGGCCGTTGGTTACCACGCGATTGCTGCAGACGGTGTTGGACATTTGATAAGACACAACACCATCTACAATGGGCAGTATACTGGAATCTGGTATAAGGTAAAACATACAGATTGCAATGTTCACGTTTCTATTTACGGCGTATGTGTACGGCTTATCAAATTGCCATTCGCTCAACATATTCTAGTAGCGGTATATCTAAAAGTAAAAACACATTAAGACAAGATGCTTGCAAAACACGATTCAAACATCACCATCACGTTTTAGGGCAATGACATCGTTATGGAATACAACCACGTGCACCACACGTGCATGAACGCGTCCGACTGTGGGGCTCTGCACACCGGCAGAGACTGGACCACCGTATGTAATCACGTGACACGATAGTTCATTTAAAAATCCATCTTTTTAAACATGCGTTAAAAAACGGTCTATATGATAAAGGGATGTACATATCTCAACACCCTATCATATGTTTTCTCACAGTGGGCCGCATTTTTCACATAAAAGGCAATTACCGCAATCACATTCTTTAGCCGCAAAATAGACGCACAGTATACACTATGACGTCAGTTGTAAGAAACAACAACAACGCAATTTTAAATGACTCGTGACCGCTATTCTCATGTTAAAAGGGGATTTTGGAGTGAAATATTGTGGCCGTTGACCGTTGTAGAAAGGTGATCGTTAATCAAAGATGTAATATAGACGGAGTTTTGTCAGGGGAATCCAGACTGACCGTTGTCAACAGGTGACCGTTGTTCTCAGGTGACCGGTACATCAGGTTGGACTGTATGTGTTTCTATGTCATCATATTCCAGTACACCATGTATTCATCAAATTGCTACTGTATATGCATGCATAAAGATTAACGTAAGGTTAACGTTGACGAGCAATATCCCCCATTTTCTGTAATTTGGATATGTGAAAATAAAGATTGGCCTTTCCTTGTGCTCAAGCGCGGGAATATAATCCGCTACAACCTCGTGAAGGACAACATGAGACTGGTCCCCGGCGCGGATGTTCGGGGTATCATGCTGGATGACCAGTCGTCAAGTACCACAATTGCGAACAATATATTTTACAATGTAGGTCTGTAATAGTATTTTGGTGGTGTGATGCTTCTGTGTTGTTTCTTTTAAAATAGTAAATGATAAGTTATCATTGCTAGTAAATATATTGGATTGATCAACACATGCATGTTGCATCTTTAGATGAAATTTGCTTAGAAAAACAAAAAGGCAAACAATCGTATGAAAGGGCTATATGTGCTGATTATACAAAACGTTTGTGTTTAAGAAAATGACGTCAGACATGTTTGATAACACGCAAGGAAAATAAAAACAATTGTTCTCACAGAACGAGGTCCATGTGAACATAGGTGGTGGGCGGGACAATATTGTGAACAACAATGTCTTTTTCGGAGCAACCCATAGCAGTGTGGCAATAGACGGAAGGGGCGTTGGCAAAGACAATACGGAACTATTAGCTAGCCTACACGTACGTGCACTTTTGTAAGTTATGGTTCCATTATGTCGCAATTTATTTTAGGACGAGGTTTATGTCAATAGGAGGGCGAGACAACGTTGTTTTGTTTGAAAATATCGTATGAGAACAAAAAACAGCATGTCCGTTGATGGCCGAAAGGTCAGTCGCTAGTTTGAAACACAATAGTTAACAAAACGTATTGTTGTATGTACATATACAACATGACTAGCAGTGTACGATTAAAGTCTTAATTTGCACATTTCGTAACAGTATACTGATGGCTTACTCTNCTTGAGACCCACATACACACACACACACACACACACACACTCATGTAATCGATGGTTAAAGCCAACTAGCGAGTGTGTGGACATTGATCAGTTACTATAATAATTACGATGCTTCATGCAAGTACAAAGATCGCACACTTTTATACGATATTAACAATGAGATGTAAGACTCTGTGATATAACTATTAAAGAGTCGAATTTCAGAGAATGCCTTACACTTCCGCTCTCTGGTCAATGCGGTACCCGGAACTGGCCATCATAGACCAGCGCAACAAAAGCCTTCCCGAAGGTGCCGTTCTATGTTGTGTATCGTATCTAGTACATTTGAGCCGCGCTCTGCGAAACTGGGTTTTATGTATGTGCGTAGAGTGTCGCCCCAGATTAGCCTTTGCAGTTGACACAGGCTTCTCAGGGAAGCCACTTACTGTCTTAACTGGATTTTCATTTAGAAGGGACTTCCTTTAAACGAAATATTGCATACAGACGGAACGTGTTGGCCAAGAGGCTAATCTAGGACAACACTATACGCACGTGCATTAAGCCCAGTTTTCCCAGAACGAGGTACATTCGTTTTGTGTCAAATTGTTTGGCGATGGGTTCCTTGAAGTAAATTAAGGAGCATTTGCTATAATAGGTTTCTCTCCTGCTGGTGCAGCCGAAGTTTCACTTTTGTTACATTTGAATAAATTGTGTATCAAATAAGCCAGTGATTTGCATATGTCCAACTAGTCCGCAGCCTATTCGCTTGATTTGTTGTGCAACAGGTAAAAATGTCATAAAAGTGATAATAACAATGAAAATTCTATTTCGTAGATAGTTGGTGCTTGTCTTCCCGTATCGTGTTACTGTAAACAATGATCTGGTTCTAGTCGTCCAGTAATAACGAGACATGAATTTACGACATGGAAATAGTAATCAAGCACAAGTAATGAGTAAAACCATGGACAAGCAGTATGTAAGGAAGAAATAGAATACCAAAACGTTTTGCTCACCTATATATTTCTTGTTATCATGAGAAAGCTTCGACAAACAATTGTATATACTTTACAACATAGGATCAATGAAGGACCTGATGGACCGTCGCGTAATCATGATCTGACTACGTCTAATTACATGAGCCTCGTTCTAGAAAAGCTGGGCTAGATGAACGTGCATAAAGTTCCATCCCAGATTAGCATGTGCAGTCTGCTTTGGCTAATCAGTGACGACACTTTCCGCTTAAACTGGATTTTCGTTAAGATGGACTTCCTTTAAACAAACTAGCCCATAAAAGCGACTTTCCCACAACAAGGCTCAATTATGCCGAGTTATACTTGTCTGAGTTTGTATATACATTTCAAATTCAAAAACGTGGGACGCGCTATGAGAAAACGGGGTTTAATGCATGTGCGTAAAGTGTCGTCGCAGATAAGCCTGTGCAGTCCGCACAAGCTTATCTGACAGGGACGTAACTTTCCGCTTGTATTGTATTTTTTGGTTAAAAGGAAGACTCTTCTTGGTGTAAATCCAGTTAAGGCGGAAAGTGTCGTCCCTGATTAGTCTGTTCGGACTGCACAGGCTAATCTGTGACGACACTTTACGCACATGCATTTAACCTCGTTTTCTCAGAGCGCGACTCAGTTATATATAGTAAATACGTATACTTGTATTTGTATATATGACATTAAAGGCATGCTTTGAATATTTGCATTTTGATAACTGATTTTTTCAGGTAACCAAATACACAAGAATGTTGTATATAATACTGGAAAGGTCGGATTTATACCGTCAAAGCGAGGGTGGTTGGACAACGTTAAGCTGTATAACGAGACGGATACGATATTCGTAAGTAAGACCATATACATGAGCTTGTGTTATTACTACAATTCTAGACGTGTTTGTGTATTGTTGGTTTGGTACGTATAGATCTTTACAGAAATGTCCTGCTCATGTATGTTTCTGGCTAAATATGTGTATACCGGTAGTGTGAATTGTTTGCGATATCTTGGTATAGGTAAGAAATATGTTATAATGATTTTGTATCCAATATCGGTGTGCCTGCAAATACTCAAATTACGAAGCTTCAACATTGCATATTGT
The DNA here is from genome assembly GCA_007657795.1 of Dreissena rostriformis. NCBI lineage: Eukaryota > Metazoa > Mollusca > Bivalvia > Myida > Dreissenidae > Dreissena > Dreissena rostriformis. The sequence goes on along the minus strand of VMBQ01006304.1, from coordinate 22,783 downwards.
GTTTAAGCAACGACTTTATGTTTGTGATCACATTGGTTAGACAATCCGCCGTACCTCCCGAATAACGAACCCGCTTACTTAACACAAATATTCCAGTAAGAAATAGCGTCTTTCAATGACATATTGAACGTGAGCATTCATTTTGTATTGATTTCTCGTTTTTCAAAGAATTGTTCCAAACAATTATTTACTTACTCTTGTGAAATGAACATTTGTGTCCCTTACTTACGTACATTCCGGTACTAAAATTAAGTAAATAAACTTTATCCCGAAACAGTTTACGTGTTCAAGAAAATGTGATCAAACGAAATGTGATACACAACAAATGGATTTCCATTGAACAACACAATAAAAAATAAGTGACAATGCGGATTGCAAAAAGGACTATAAGACTAAATACGCTGTAGAAAAATTGTGTTTAATTAAAAGAGGATTTTAAAGCCACACACCTTGAAATGAAGTACATGTTAATCAATACATATAGATGCAATTTGAAAGTGTGCAAAATTTTCATTACATCTATTGCCTAGTTAGCAAGTAATTTATTATTTTTGAACTGGGAATTACCGCTTTTAAAACCGAAAGTAGGATTTCTATACGTGTACGTCCATTTCGACAAACGCGATTATTTTTAAGTTTTAAAGCGCAAAAAAGACGGATTTCTACCTTGTAACCACCAGATATATTCTAATTGGCTTAGATAAAATTAAATCTATAACCTAGTAAGCAAGTTATGTATTACTTTTCAAACGGTACCGCNAGGAGAGAGGGATGGCGAAACCATTGTGTACAGAGAGGGATGGCGAAACCATTGTGTACAGAGAGGGATGGCGAAACCATTGTGTACAGAGAGGGATGGAGAAACCATTGTGTACAGAGAAACCATTGTGTACAGAGAATAAATAAAGCGCAGCCTTATTTCGAAAGTAGTTCGCAAGTATAATAAGATAGAAGCCAAACTGAATCTGAGTAATTTGTTTTACTTTTCAACTTAAACAATATCAGGCCCTCGGAAGTACGGACTTCTATGACGTAGCAAATGCCGATTTTCGGTTACGTTGTTCTGCCAAGGACTTGGCCAATGATGTGGGCTTTGTTCAGGTGCTGGCCCCTGGCGAATACGGATGCAAAGTGCGTGTTGGACCTGTGCACCTAAACAGAGGTCCGAAAAACAGAAGTATCTTTATGTCAACTTTATAAATATATCTTATTGGAAACTGATTTATCAGTAACTGTAAATTAAACGCTTGAATTATTCTCACGAGGCTGTGTTTACAAAACACATCTATTGGTTGAATTGATTCGTCTGTTCTAGTATATCCCAGTCATCATGTTTGTATTGAGGATAAATGCAACTACATGTATATAACGTTAACAAACTTAGAAATAAATCACACAAGAACTTTGGACCCCACAGTTCCCGCGACCCTAAGTTCGAACCCTGCCACCGGCCCCTGCACCACGAAAGCGCCTCTGATTACCACGCCGGCTCCTGCATATCTCCCAGATGGAGCTCGAACTAACAACCTTTACAACGTATCAAACTCAGGTTCTCGAACTGCTCTCTGTACACGGTTTACCGTTATGTTATTTGATATAATAAATAAAGAGGATAAATATCGGACGAGCCGATTGGCGAGTGCAACGTGTGTATGCCAGTTGTGTACGAGTACAAATATACCACGTTTAAATAAAATTTTATTTATTTTTATCTAGAAATAAGTCCTCAGAAATAATTGAGAAAGTTATTTTAATTTAGAACGTTTTAATTATCTAATCGCGTTTTCGCAGTTCAGCCATAGATCTAGTTTTAACACCCTGAAATTTATATCCCTTTTTCATGAAAGATACTTTCGGAGTTGACTCGAAAATCTTGGGTTAAACTTGGACCGTCCAATTCAAAATATATTGGACGCCCCGCGTGCAAGCTGATTAATATTGGACGGTCACTTGATACACATGACGACAGTTGATTGGCTTCTATAAATATGTATGTTATAAAAATAAATATTGCACGTCTGTAAAACTTGTTAGTAAAAGTGGTTCACATAGTTCATAGTCTGCATAATTACAATTCATAATCAAACCCAATATAACCACCAGAAAATCCACATTATTGAAGGTATATTACAGGCGTAAATATTTGTACAATCAGAGACGTAGATAACTATATACGTCTCTGATACAATGCAATCTATTGGCTTCAACTCATTGGACAAACGACATTTGACAACCAAAAAGGCGGACCAACATGTTTATTTGCCGAACGAAACAAATACCTCAACAGCGGTAACTCCCTATATGTGTCGTGTTCTGAGAAAACTGGGCATAATGATTGTGCGTAAATTGTCATCCCAGATTAGCCTGTGCAGTCCCCACAGGCTAATCAGGGACGACAATTTCCGCTGTTATGACATTTAGCGTTTAAATAATGTCTCTTCTTAGCGAAAATCCAGTTTAGGCGGAAAGTGTTGTCCCTGATTAGCCTGTGCGGACTGCACATGCTAATCTGGGATGACAATTTACGCACAAGCATAATGCCTATTTTTCTCAGAACACGACACATATAGGTGATGTTCCAAATGTATTCATCTTGTGATGTTTCCAAACAAAGTGATGTTCACAGGGTGTTGGCTTGTGGTCTCCAAATGCACGGCACACCCGAGCGCCGTGGGCACACACCGGGACACGCATGCGCACTCAGACAATAACGAGACGGCGTGCTTCCAAAGTGCTGTACAGCAATGGCACGACTGTGGTAGCCATGACAACGAACAAGTCGCGGCAATATACGGACCATCCGGTAAGCTCAATACGGTAAATAGTCAAAAGCCCCTCTCTGAAAAAAGTATAGCGCTTTTCTGGTATGCGGTCAATAATCCATTAGCAATTGTTACGTCCTTATACATTTTAAAATGGAAATATATTTGTTCTTACTTGTTTTATGCAGCTATACATTATAATCTGGAATTTATTTACACAATGCCCAACACGCAAATATGTCTAACCTTCCAGTAAATTTTACCGCTAATACCACGGACTAGCTATTTAGTTATATATATGAAATACCACCTGAATATGTCACTATATACACACGTATTTATTTAGTTTAGTCGCGCATTGGGAAAACGCGGATTAATGCATGTACGTTAAGTGTCATCCCAAATTAGCCTGTGCAGTCCGCACAGGCTAATCAGGACGACACTTTCCACCTTAAGTGTATTTTCGCTTAGGAGAGACTTCATTTAAACGAAAAAATACCATAAAAGCTGAATGTCGTTCCTGATAAGTCTGTGTGGACTGCACAGGCTTATCTGGGACGACACTTTACTCACATGCATTAACCCCAGTTTTCCCAGCACGAGGCTCATTTGCTTTAATTATTTGAAGTTTCACAAACAATCCTCTTGTTTCGTTGCTACTAGGCGCGATGACACTGGCGGGTGACGGGTGTTTCATGGCGACGTATGGGTGTCCCAACCACGGGGGCCCGGTGGACGGCCATGCGCTTACAACCGGAAGTATCCAACGCGACCCGCATGCACATGACGAAGAGACCTGTTTGAGGAGAGCGCATGCGCAGTGGGTGGGCTGCGGATCTTTTGCAAATCATCCTGTGACGTCTATTTACAGACCATCGGGTAATTTGGGTGAACGCATAATGCGAAGAGTTATGTGCCTTAATCGTGTTGTCTATGTTTTCAAAAACTTAAAAAATATGATGAATGTTTCGTATTAATTGCCATAATAAAGTAAAATTAAAACAGATGCTCTTAACAAATGCGTAATAACCGCATAATAACGCGTGTCCAGATATGTCGTACTAGAAGTAAATGACCTGAACATTTCAAATCGCTTATGTCGGCTGCACGATTACAGGCGCTCTGCGGACATCAGGTGCCGGATGTTGGATCCACGCCCAGCAGTGCAGCGTGGTACCCAAACCTCGCAGTATGTTCTACGACGCATGGGGAGCAGCGAATCTGCATACCGGTTGGTCTTTGAATTTTACTGTTACGTTTTTACCAATTCAAAAATGTTGTTTGTAATATTTCTTGTTAAAGGATGATTTCACAACTTGTGATGTATCCGTTTTCTGAAGCAATGACAGCAGAATTAAATTTTCAATGTCTGTCGAAGAAACAAAGTACAAACAATCATTAATATTTGCAATTGTTGTTCATGCTTAGATCGTCCAGGCTACATAATACGTTTCGTGCCGAAAAATACACTTTATTCTGTTGCTATATCAATCATTTTTGACATAGTATTGAAGTTAATTCTGATTCAGATGACTCGGAAGATACGTGTCTACACCAAGCCGTCTATTACTGGCGGAAGTGCGGCTCGGACCCCGCCTACCCGGTCACGGCCTACTTCCGGCCCTCCACTGCCAGCCGCACCTACCCGTCGGCTGCATAGGCTTTGTCAGAATGCCGGAAACTAAAATGTCTTAAAAATCAAGTATATCCTACAACTGACTTAAAAACATGCATATGTTCTTGAAGTTTTCCATTAAATGGAGGGTAATCGTTGTACATGTAGTTTGAAACAAACATGTTTTGAAGATACACTTGAATTGTATTGTAATTGTATTCCCCACTGTCATGGTAAATAATATACGTTTTATAACGAAATGTTCCGCCTCTTAACACAGTCCGTTTGCTGCTTAAACGTGATCATTAAATCACGGTGCCGGTTACAACGTCCTTTTAAACGAACGATGTATTCAAGTTATTGATATAATTGTAAAAATATATTATTTTTTTAATAATTTCACCGCGAGTATTAAATAGTAGGTTATCTCCGAGTGATCAATGTTTTCACAAGTACTATTTGTTTCACACAAACGGGAAGAATTTTGTCTAATTTGTTTCAAATTATTGGTGTAAAAAATATCAAACGGAACATGCGAGAGGATGTCATCATAATATGATTTCTATGCATACCTAAAAAAGAAATGAAATCAAACATCATAACAAGCCATGTCATATACCAAAATGATCGGGATACCTTGAAATTTATCAGACCACCGGCATAAATTGGTATAAATCTTTGCGAGCTGAGAAATCCAAGATGGCGGCCAAGATGGCCGCNTACGTCCATTTCGACAAACGCGATTATTTTTTAAGTTTTAAAGCGCAAAAAAAACGGATATCTACCTCTTGTAACCACCAGATATATTCTAATTGGCATAGATAAAATATGTGTTTTTATTTATACTTAAATTTACTATGCCAAATAAGGTGTGTCGCTTTAACCTTACCTACGTCGGGGACACACACATGGTTATTCCGTAAGAGTAACCTTTTAGCAGAATTATGTGCAAACGGGGGAAAATATTTAATAATATTATGTTAATTCTCGCGTTATAAAATGTCGTCTTTTTGACTGGAAGACTTTCGTTATGTAAGCGGGCTCACCTTAGTTAAACAGGAGGTAAGAGGGATGGCATAACCATTGTGTACAGAGAATAAATAAAACGCAGCCTTATTTCGTAAGTAGTTCGCAAGTATAATACAAAAGAAGCCAAACAAAAACTGACTATTTTGTTTTACTTTTTAACTTTAACAATATCAGGCCCTCGGAAGTACGGACTTCTATGACGTAGCAAATGCCGACTTCCGGTTACGTTGTTCTGCCAAGGACTTGGCCAATGATGTGGGCTTTGTTCAGGTGCTGCCCCCTGGCGAATACGGATGCAAAGTGCGTGTCGGACCTGTACACTTAAACAAAGGTCCGAATAACAGAAGTATCTTTATATAAGCTTGATAAATATATCTTATTGGAAACTGGTTTATCAGTAAACCGTTAATTAAACGCTTCAATTAATCTTACGACGCTGTGTTTACAAAACACAGCTTTTGTTCAATTAATACGTCTGTTCTAGTATATCCCGGTCATTATTTTTTATTTAGGATAAATGCAACTACATGTATATAAAGTTAATAAACTTATAAATGAATCACTCAAGAACTTTGGACCTCACAGTTCCCGCGACCCTTAGTTCGAACCCTGCTACCGGCCCCTGCACCACGAAAGCGCCTCTGACTACCACGCCGGCCCCTGCCTATCTCCCAGATGGAGCTCGAACTAACAACATGTACAACGTATCAGATTCAGGTTCTCGAACTGCTCTCTGTACATGGTTTACCGTTATGTTATTTGGCGTTACGTACAATAAATTCATGTATTTGGACACGGACTCTAGTATACGCCCCGTGATTTGGACGCATACACGGCTGACATACGATATCGAACGAGCCGATTGGCGAATGCAACGTGTGTATGCCAGTTGTGTTCGAGTACAAATATATCACTTTTAAATAAAATTTTATTTATTTTTATCTAGCAATAAGTCCTCAGAAATAATTGAGAAAGTTATTTTAATTAAGAACGTTTTAATTATCTAATCGATTCACCATGTTGGCAGTTCTGCCATAGATCTAGTTTCAACACCCTGAAATTTATATCCCTTTTTCATGAAAGATACTTTCGGAGCTGACTCGGAAAACTTGGGTTTAACTCGGACCGTCCAATTAAAAATATATTGGACGCACGCGCGTCCAAGCTGATTAATATCGGACGGTCACTTGATACACATGACGACAGTTGATTGGCTTCTATAAATATGTATGTTATAAAAATAAATATTGCGCGGCTGTTAAACTGGTTAGTAAAAGTGGTTCACATAATTCATAGTCTGCATAATAACAATTCATAATCAAACACAATATTACAACCAGAAAATCCACATTATTGAAGGTATATTACAGGCGTAAATATTTGTACAATCAGAGACGTAGATAACTATATACGTCTCTGGTACAATGCAATCTATTGGCTTCAACTCATTAGACAAACGACATTTGACAACCAAAAAGGCAGACCAACAGGTTTATTTGCCGAACGAAACAAATACCTCAACAGCGGTAACTCCCTAAAGATGATGTTCTGAGAAAACATGGCATAATGCTTGTGCGTAAATTGTCATCCTAGATTAGCCTGTGAAGTCCGCACAGGCTAAACAGGGACGACAATTTCCGCTTTAATGACATTTAGCGTTTAAATAATGTCTCTTCTTAGCGAAAGTCCAGTTTAGGCGGAAAGTGTCGTCCCTGATTAGCCTGTGCGGACTGCACATGCTTATCTGGGATGACAATTTACGCACAAGCATAATGCCCAGTTTTCTCAGAACACGACACATATAGGTGATGTTCCAAATGTATTCATCTTGTGATGTTTCCAAACAAAGTGATGTTCACAGGGTGTTGGCTTGTGGTCTCCAAATGCACGGCACACCCGAGCGCCGTGGGCACACACCGGGACACGCATGCGCACTCAGACAATAACGAGACGGCGTGCTTCCAAAGTGCTGTACAGCAATGGCACGACTGTGGTAGCCATGACAACGAACAAGTCGCGGCAATATACGGACCATCCGGTAAGCTCAATACGGTAAATAGTCAAAAGCCCCTCTCTGAAAAAAGTATAGCGCTTTTCTGGTATGCGGTCAATAATCCATTAGCAATTGTTACGTCCTTATACATTTTAAAATGGAAATATATTTGTTCTTACTTGTTTTATGCAGCTATACATTATAATCTGGAATTTATTTACACAATGCCCAACACGCAAATATGTCTAACCTTCATGTAAATTTTGCCGCTAGTACCACGGACTAGCTATTTAGTTATATATATGAAATACCACCTGAATATGTCACTATATACACACGTATTTATTTAGTTTAGTCGCGCATTGGGAAAACGCGGATTAATGCATGTACGTTAAGTGTCATCCCAAATTAGCCTGTGCAGTCCGCACAGGCTAATCAGGACGACACTTTCCACCTTAAGTGTATTTTCGCTTAGGAGAGACTTCATTTAAACGAAAAAATACCATAAAAGCTGAATGTCGTTCCTGATAAGTCTGTGTGGACTGCACAGGCTTATCTGGGACGACACTTTACTCACATGCATTAACCCCAGTTTTCCCAGCACGAGGCTCATTTGCTTTAATTATTTGAAGTTTCACAAACAATCCTCTTGTTTCGTTGCTACTAGGCGCGATGACACTGGCGGGTGACGGGTGTTTCATGGCGACGTATGGGTGTCCCAACCACGGGGGCCCGGTGGACGGCCATGCGCTTACAACCGGAAGTATCCAACGCGACCCGCATGCACATGACGAAGAGACCTGTTTGAGGAGAGCGCATGCGCAGTGGGTGGGCTGCGGATCTTTTGCAAATCATCCTGTGACGTCTATTTACAGACCATCGGGTAATTTGGGTGAACGCATAATGCGAAGAGTTATGTGCCTTAATCGTGTTGTCTATGTTTTCAAAAACTTAAAAAATATGATGAATGTTTCGTATTAATTGCCATAATAAAGTAAAATTAAAACAGATGCTCTTAACAAATGCGTAATAACCGCATAATAACGCGTGTCCAGATATGTCGTACTAGAAGTAAATGACCTGAACATTTCAAATCGCTTATGTCGGCTGCACGATTACAGGCGCTCTGCGGACATCAGGTGCCGGATGTTGGATCCACGCCCAGCAGTGCAGCGTGGTACCCAAACCTCGCAGTATGTTCTACGACGCATGGGGAGCAGCGAATCTGCATACCGGTTGGTCTTTGAATTTTACTGTTACGTTTTTACCAATTCAAAAATGTTGTTTGTAATATTTCTTGTTAAAGGATGATTTCACAACTTGTGATGTATCCGTTTTCTGAAGCAATGACAGCAGAATTAAATTTTCAATGTCTGTCGAAGAAACAAAGTACAAACAATCATTAATATTTGCAATTGTTGTTCATGCTTAGATCGTCCAGGCTACATAATACGTTTCGTGCCGAAAAATACACTTTATTCTGTTGCTATATCAATCATTTTTGACATAGTATTGAAGTTAATTCTGATTCAGATGACTCGGAAGATACGTGTCTACACCAAGCCGTCTATTACTGGCGGAAGTGCGGCTCGGACCCCGCCTACCCGGTCACGGCCTACTTCCGGCCCTCCACTGCCAGCCGCACCTACCCGTCGGCTGCATAGGCTTTGTCAGAATGCCGGAAACTAAAATGTCTTAAAAATCAAGTATATCCTACAACTGACTTAAAAACATGCATATGTTCTTGAAGTTTTCCATTAAATGGAGGGTAATCGTTGTACATGTAGTTTGAAACAAACATGTTTTGAAGATACACTTGAATTGTATTGTAATTGTATTCCCCACTGTCATGGTAAATAATATACGTTTTATAACGAAATGTTCCGCCTCTTAACACAGTCCGTTTGCTGCTTAAACGTGATCATTAAATCACGGTGCCGGTTACAACGTCCTTTTAAACGAACGATGTATTCAAGTTATTGATATAATTGTAAAAATATATTATTTTTTTAATAATTTCACCGCGAGTATTAAATAGTAGGTTATCTCCGAGTGATCAATGTTTTCACAAGTACTATTTGTTTCACACAAACGGGAAGAATTTTGTCTAATTTGTTTCAAATTATTGGTGTAAAAAATATCAAACGGAACATGCGAGAGGATGTCATCATAATATGATTTCTATGCATACCTAAAAAAGAAATGAAATCAAACATCATAACAAGCCATGTCATATACCAAAATGATCGGGATACCTTGAAATTTATCAGACCACCGGCATAAATTGGTATAAATCTTTGCGAGCTGAGAAATCCAAGATGGCGGCCAAGATGGCCGCCATTTATTTTAATATTGGGTAATGATAAGAAGATGGTCATATATAAAACCTAGGTATAGACACCAAATTCATAATATTTGAGTGGATAGTTACATAGTTATGTTCATTAATAGGTTTATGTGGCCATCTTGGCGGCCATTTTGGACGCCATGTTGGATTTGTGTGTAATATAATAAACTTAAACAATGTCTGATGATCTTAATGTGTTCTTTGCCCCTATGTAAAGCCACCAAAATAATCAAATTTGAGTGGATATTTACATTGATATGATAATTAATAGGTTTTGGCGGCCACTTTTCAATGAAATAATCACATCGCCGTCATTTTGAAAGACATAATTTTCGTTTCCATGGGAACAAAATTGTTGTACTTTTTGCATCAACATAAAGTACAGTCAATGCCTTTTAGTTTGATACGAAAATACCTTGAATACCTTGTATATATTTTGCCAAAAAGTGAAAATATGTGGTAAGATCGATAATTTTTCTGTATTTTTGACCTTTGACCTTTGATATGACCTTGAACTTGACCTTAGAAGATGACCAAGATCAGTGAACCCTGCCCATTCTTCTGCCCTAGGAATGCGTCCCTGACGATGGATAAACCGACTATCCAAACGTGAATGGTGTTGCTTACAAGAACCCCGATACTTAAAAATGCTTGTCATGAAGTGATTTATCCAGTTAAATGCATTTATGAAAATGCATTTATATACATGTACGAAGCTTTCCAAGAAGCGTTAAGGTTATAGTCATGTCAGATTTAGGTTCTAATATAACCATACATTACTTAGGGTCTTATATTACCATATACAATATTTCGGTTCTGAAATAATCATATCATAAACGTGCTCTGAGCTGGAATGCTTTATAAAATATGTTTACATTGTCATCCTTATCACCATTATTCTTCATTTCCTTTAATTGTGACATGACATGAAACGTTATCTTTATAATGTTCATCTGGGGTTAAGTCCCAGTTCTGATAGAGACCCGGCACCGGTTTCTCTACCAAGAACTATAAAATAGATTTATTTAAGTCAAAGGTGATCGTTGTGCTTATATCCATAAGCCATTTGGAAGATCGATATCTTTATAATTTTGAAAAACTAGACATGCTCTGAGCTTGAGCGCTTTATAAAATAAGTCAACATTAAGCCATTCCATATTGATTTGTTGGTCTACGGATTTAAAAAAAAAATGAAGAGGCGAGCGACAAAAAAGAGCGAATAGCGAAGAATACAAAAAACATTTTGATAGAAAAATATTGCATTTACAAGAGGTACAGGTTTAAACAGCTATATTTTACATTCAAATCAATTCTTATACAAAGAAAAGAATCTATGTACAAACAAGCAATAAAATATCTATGAGTTACATACTTTTCAAATAAAAATGCACTAAAATTATGTTTCAGCACTTAAACTTTAAAATGTAGAACACAAGACTAAAGCTAGTTTCACCTTTGTATACTTCCAAAGGTTACAGTTGATCAGGAGAAAATGTAATAAAAGTTCATTGAAGTGAGGGACACATGTCTAAAATGATGATGACAGACAGTCGGACAAAGGCCATGCATATAATCCATTGTCGCAACCTTATTTTAAAAGGGGCATATCGATGCCTAGTACGGATTTGTATTTTTTCTGAAATAAATTTATACATTACAAAGAACTATTTGATGTTGCTGAAATACACGGTTGTATACTACGTTACAGAAGGACACAAACATGAGTGCGAGCGGTATTTTTTTCCATTTTGAAAAAAATAGGTGCGGCAAATCCGACGACCACCAAATAAATCTGGAGTGGCCTTATTCTCTATCTCATCATATTTTGTAAATGAAACATTATATTAATGATTCTTCGGGGATTAAATCCCAGTACTGGTAGAGATCCGTAATCGGTTTCTCTACTCATAGTTGGTATGAATTTATTTCAAGCCAAAAATGATCGTCGTACTAACTATTCGTTAACTTTATTTTTTTGAAAAGCCAAATGAGCTTTTAGATGAAATACAACATCCGATTTTGTATCATCATTTATAGTTCAGACAGAGATAAAAAAAAACTAATATTCTTCACAATTAGGCTTGATCTGCCTTTAATAAAGTTTTTTACATGATAAATGGCCTGTACAAAAAACAACAATAGTTAAACAACAATATTTGTTTAAACCTTTACGTTTAATCTTGTTTAAACTGAAATGACGATATAAAAACATTTAAAACAAGATGTGTTTGTGAAACACTATGTCTCCTTTTGAGCGATTTTGAACCATATTTTTTACCTTTGACCTTGAATGATGACCTTAAACTTTCACCACTCAAAATGTGCAGCTCCATGAGATACACATGCATGCCAAATATGAAGTTGCTATCTTCAATATTGCAAAAGTTATGGCAAATGTTAAAGTTTGACGCAAACAAACAAACAGACAGGGCAAAAACAATATGTCCCCCAGTATAGACTGGGGGACATCAAAAGGCATGACCTGAAAGTGCCGCTTCCAGATCAGAACATTGTTGCAATTAAAACTAACACGACCGAAATTAAATATATAATTTTAACACAACCGCTTTCTTAGCCAATTGATTATGAAGTAAAGTGCGACCTGGTCGTGATGCAAGTTTAAAATCTCTCTCAATTCTTGGTTCCATGGTTATTGTGCCCTAAACTAACGTATACATGGTTTTTATGCATCCGATCGCCATCGTCCCCTGGATTTAATATCCGAAACGGATGCCCCTTAGTTAAATAAAATTGAAGAACCACCGATTCTAAAAGAATGGGATTTGAACCTCCGATCGTCAAGACCCGCTATTATAACTGTTTTTTTTTCAGCACGGCATTAAAAACTTGGTAAGTTGTCAAAGGGCTGTGATCGAAATGACAAAACAGGGGACCTTCTATGTTCGGGCGGTATTTTTAATATTCTAGAAAGACAAAAAATGGCCTATTCCCCGGCAAAGTAACACACACAACCTAAGTTTTTATTACCGCTTGCGTCCGAAACTAGTTCCACTGTATCGCTTTGAAGCCATTCGTGTTCATTAAAAATGCGTATTCCGTTAAATTCGCGAAGGAATGTCAACCAACCATTGAATTACTGTTGACACGTTGGGAAATGCGCACAAAAGGCTACGGCATTTTGCTGAAGACATTGCATCATAAAAACGTCTATTAAATGCACGTCCTGCTGGGATAGCTTGGGGAATGAAATATAGCAAACCAACAAATGACTGAAATCTTTTTAAACGTATTTTTTAATTGATCACGAATTCAAATGCTTCGACACATTCTTTAACTTTACCTCGGAACTTTTATCATCTGATGTACTGCGTCTACTTCCAAACCTAAATATGTTAATTTTTGTACTGGGCCTATCCACTTTCCCTGGTTTAGTGGGATGTTCAAATTGCGCATATTGCACACCTGCAGTTTCTTATACCGTATATGATGTGATTGCTACATTTACATCAGTGCTATTTTGTTTTACAGTTTAAATGCTTCTTATATTTTTCTTTATAATATTTTGTAGCTTTTAAACATTTAGTTTATTATATCATTTATTTTAGTAAGATACATGTATTCTTCACTTCAAATGTTTGTTTGTCAGAAACACAATGCCTCCTATGGCGCCGCTTTGAAATAGCATTTCTATTTTTTTGACAGGTATAGCAATTAGCTCCACTTAAAGCTTATGACTTCCCTTGGATTGTGTTTTTTGACCTTTGACATTGATCTTTCACCACTCAAAATGTTCAGCTCCATGAGATACACATGCATGCCAAATATCAAGTTGCTATCTTCAATATTGCAAAAGTTATGACCAAACTTTAACCTAGGTTCAAGTTTTGGGACATACACACAGAAAGACAGACACACAGAAAGACAGACACACACAATGACAGACATACAGACAGGCCAAAAACAATATACCCCCTCTTCTATGAAGAAGGAGGCAAAGAAATTACAATATGTCAAGAATGTCTGAAGCTTGCATCTGCTTTGTTTTATTGAAGCCATTCAAAATATATTTGAATTTTGTGTTTGACTGTTACTAATCAAGGTTGAACAGTATACTTTTCTCTGAACATTCACTGGAATTGGACAATTTTTCATCTCATGATATACACTGTTTCTGTGTTTTAGAGACAAGCCTTATCTTTAACATGTTTAAGATAATACTTGTAGCATTTTAATTGGATACGCTCTATTCCATGCTTTGTGGATCATACAGCCATTGAAAATACTTTTATTTTACAAATTTGTAAGGTACTTTTTTTTGCGTTATAATTGGATACATAAATTACATTATGAACTAAATTTATAAACTGTATAGTTCCATGAAGCACTTTTCATCAAAATCAGATTGTTTAAAATGGCATTAGCAACAATGATTTAAACTTGTCATGTGTTTATAAATTCCACAAGTTACTAGTTTTATTTGACAAATCAATCATTTATAACGTATGTAAATTTATAAGAAATGCGATTCTAAATACTACTGTTCAATATACTTCAGTACCGCCTTGATAGAACCTAAGTGTTTTTAACAATCAATTGTATTTATTTGTATTTGTATTCTTAAATTACTTGTATATGTTATGTTATGCTGTTATACCTAGTTATTTAAGCATGAAGATGTACATTTGTACAAGTCTGAATAAACTGTCTGTCTGTCTGTCTGTAAATACATGCTTAGAACTAACACCTCAAAGTTAAAGATTTATAATTGTGCCAAATAAGAATATTCCATGTATATTTTACAAATGTGTTCTGTGAAATACTGGTGTTTGTTTTTCCGGTAAATACTTTTTATATGCATTTGGTTATGGCGTGCCAAAATTAACATGACACTTGCGAAGTCTTTTAGCATATTTTATGTGATTGAATTGTGAAATGTATATATATATCATGTTTGACTCTAAGCTTACTGATCACAATTCTGTTCTTCCAAATTTGCTGAATTATTTTATTGGATGTGGTTGTTTGTTCACTTATTTTTGATTGAACCAACATTTAAGAACTACTGTTATTTGTGAGTTGTATCTTAACACACTACCAACCTTTTTAAAATTAGTTCAACATCTTCAAAACCACCTGTTTTTGTTTTTTAATTTTCTGATCTTTGGTCTTTATTGACAATAATACTTTTGCATTTTAAAGTAGTTTGGGTTCGTTTAATTCTTCTGAAAATGGAAATCTGTATGGTGCCATCAACCAACTGGATTTTGGATTTAAAATTGTTAACATTATTTAAATGATTACTTTTGAATTGTTTCTTACAATTTTCTTGAAGAATCTGTAAAAATAACATGATCAGCTGCTGGGGCCTAACAACATAATGCAGTTAATACAGTACTTCATGGATATACTGAAAGATGGAACATATGTGGATGGGCCGGAATAAAAGGCCGTGAAAGCACCATAGTCGTAAAACTCAAGGCTCATCATTCCAGCCCAACCATGCTAGAGGTATGGTAATGGAATTATTTCTAAGTTAAGTATACCCCTACCTCTGATTCAAGTAAGGCAGTTGTCTGTTACTGGCATAAGTAGGTGCACAGTTTACCTGGAAAAGTATGAGCAAGTTAAGTCTAATAATAACAATTAATATGAATGATATACTGTTGAAACTGGCGGAAAAAAAATTAACAAAACAAACAAGGCTTTGTATTACTGAACAGTGTGTGATCAGCATGTTAAGATGATTGGTACAGGTTCATTATTAATTTATTTATTTTAACCTTTTCTCAGTATGCAAATAACTGGTAATAATTTATACTACAGCTGAAATGGATTAAATGACCAGCATTTCTCAGAGACATGTTAAAATGTAAGCTGCAAACAACTTGTCACTTCCACTAGGATTCGAACCTAGATCTTCCACTAAATCAGTGGACATGTTAACCAGTTACACCATGGAAGTTAGACAGCTGAATAACAGATATTTCCGTAACTTAAAAAGCACTGATATATCATTAGACTCTTGTTGCTTAACAAATACCAGGCTTTGTAAAAACTGTTAACAAGACCACAACCAAGAGGCTTAAAGGCATTATCTGAGTTCTGCAAAGATGGAATTATTTTTTTTTTGAAAAGCTTGAACTTGTTTGGAAAATGTTTAGACACAAAGCTGCAATAACATGCATTTGTTTACAAGTGAATAATGGCAGGCCTCAGCCCCAGTTCAAATTTGAGGGATAAGTGACTTCTTCCTCCACTCAAATTTGGGAGAAGTGAGGCAACTTAGAGAAGTGTTTTTTGTTCAGTTTAATCAACTCTTCACTTGTTTTAAGGGGTGTTGCTGCAGTTTTGCTGATTTTTTTTTCCATCTAATAGATTTTGTTAAAAATTTATATTTGAGTAATACATACTAATATTATATGAAAAATGAAAAAAACAAGCAAATTCGTAGAATTGATATCCCCCCAACATATGCTTTGTTTGAGGATGGGTGCAAATCGGACGGNCCTCTAGAGTGTTAACAAGGTAAATGTTGACGCCGCACGACGCACCACGGACGACGGACAAAAGGCGATCACAATAGCTCACCATGAGCACGTTGTGCTCAGGTGAGCTAAAAAGCAGACTGTCCCTAAACCTGGCATTCAATTTGATTAACATGAATTATTCATTTACAGACACAATCCATTAATGTCCACTAATTGGCTTATCGAACACACTAAAGTGCTGGCAAATTATCTTGGAGAAAATACTTCAATGACATCCATCTAAAAATATTGCTTTTGGTTTAAAGCCAAAATCGTTTGACTGCTTTTTTCAACAACTATTAATCAGTCTGATTGTTTTGCATCCTTCCTACATTTCATGTCTACATATATGAAGATGGTCTTCAAACATCATGATATATACACTCAAAACATTGTCACTCCAAAGTAAGAAGTATAAATGTGCCTCGCTCTTGGAAAAAGGGGCTTAATGCATGCACATAAAGTGTTTTCCCATCTTAGCCTGTGCAGTCTGCACAACAGGCTAATCAGGGGTGACACTGTCTGCTTATATTGTCTTTTCGTTTAAAGGATATCTGATTAGCCTGTGCAGACTTTACAGGCCAATCTTGGACGACACTTTACCCACATGCATTAACCCTTTGAGCGCTGGAACCGGATTTTGAAGGCCTTTGCAAACAGTTTGGATCCAGATGAGACGCCACAAAACGTGGCGTCTCATCAGGATCCAAACTGTTTGCTATTCTGATAGTATTCTTTGAAAAAAAATCAAATAAATGAGAATTTTAGAAATTCAGCAGACGACATTTTAGCAGACGACAAATTTCCCAGCATGCAAAGGGTTAAGCCTCGTTTTCCCAGAGCGAGGCTCAAATGTAGTGAGTATGTACAAATGAAAAATGACACCAGAACTCACCTTCATGGTGGTTTCAACTTGAGAAATTGTAGGATTTCATTACATCCCTGCCTGCATGACATTTTTTATGGTCCAGATACAATTTCAAAGAAGAAAACCACAACACAACATCAACTCCACAGGTAGACTTTTACAATTTTGGAAGATCAGTTAATGTTAAAAAGAAATATCTTAAAACTTAAGATATACCGCTAATTTGAAAAAAAAATGTCTTGGAGAAAGATATTCGGTGTATATCCTGATTTCAAAAATAAAGGTAAACGAGAAAGTTGTTTTTTTGTCACAATATTGCACTATATATTCAGATAAAAGGAAACGTCTTGAGGGGCATAACTTTGGAAAAAAAATCAAAGGGCCATAACTCTGTGAAAAATCATCCGACCATAACCGGCTGATAATATGCACATCTCCTGTTGGTAGTGAAGCTTCCCATAAAGTTTCATTAAATTTCCGTAATAAGTTGCTGAGAAATAGCTCGGACAAGAATTGCACTATATGAACAATGGAAAATTTCAAAGGGCCATAACTCTGTGAAAAATCATCCGACCAGAACCGGCTGATAATATGCACATCTCCTCTTGGTAGTGAAGCTTCCCATAAAGTTTCATTGAATTCCGGTCATTAGTTGCTGAGAAATAGCCCGGACAAGAATTGTGCACGGACGGACACACAGATGGAT
>VMBQ01006303.1:31812-56533 GCA_007657795.1 Dreissena rostriformis | reverse complement strand
CACTGTACAAGTACACACTGAGAGGGAAACTTGTCAGCAAGATATATGAGGATATATCAGACAGTAATACAGGTAAGAATCATGGTAAATTAATCTTTATATCATTAGGAATATGTTGAATAAATAGATTTAAAATGTACCACCAGTTTATTATTTTAGTCGCAGTTGAGAACAGAACTACCTGCCACACTTTTTTTATAATTCACAATTATAAACAGAGCTTAATAATGTGTTGTATCTGGGTTTTAACAACTCATTATAAATACAGTTTGAAAAAGATTTGTCACTATACATTTAATTTAATAGTTGATGTTACTCTGTTTTTCAGTATGCTGGTGTGCTGTGAGTCCCAATGGGGACAAGTTGTACATCACTGACCCCATCAAGTCTAAGCTCCTCACCCTGGCCAAGGATGGTTCAGTCCTTGCAAAATTCACTGACCCTGCACTATTGGCCCCACATGGGGTACATGTGACACCTGCAGGCCAAGTGCTGGTCCTTGGATTCATGTCCAGCACTGTCCTACAGGTGGACAGTGAGGGAATAAGGAAGCTGGCCACTCTTGCAACCCTAGAGGATAGATTTGTGTTAATAAGGTGCTCTTGCTACAACAGACACACTTCCTCCATCATTGTGGGACTGGAGGGGAACAACAGTATCCTGGTGATGAAGGTGGAATAGCTTTAACATGTATCTTGATTTTTTATTCAGAATATTTAAATTGCCATGTGATTGTGTTGTTGTGCTTTAGAACAGTGTGTAAAGATATTGCATCAATGATAGTATTATTGCAGATGCATATATGTTGTAAACAGATGATGCCATTAGTTCAAAGAATATTAAGAGTATCTGTGAACATTAGAACTGCTATAGAATGAATTTTATTGTTACTATAACAATTGTTTTTGTATTTTGCTTTGACATTACATGTAGACATTAAATGCTTGGCAAAAATACAAAAACAATATTAATTCAGATGTCTTTTATTTACTAAACATAAAAAATCACGCTGGATTTACATATATTCTGTCAATTCTTTAACCTACATCACAAATTTATTTACAAGAGCACCGTCAAGCGGATGCCAATGCTCGGCTGTGGGTGCTTGGATTTTGTTTTTTCGACCTTTGACATTGAAGGTCATCATTGACCTTGACCTTTTTACAATTGAAAATGTGCAGGTTGATGAGATACACATGAAAAACAAAACAAAAAATGTTTTTTTTTTACTTTTGACTCTGAAGGATGACCTTGACCTTTCACCACTCAAAATGTGCAGCTCCATGAGAAACACATGCATGCCAAATATTAACTTGCTATCTTCAATATTGCAAAAGTTATGGCCAATGTTAAAGTTTTTGGACGACGACGACCACGACGCGGAAGACAAGAGGGCTATGACAATACCTCGGGTTTTCTTCAAAAACAGCCAAGCTAAAAATTACTTGAAATTAGTTTCATCCTCGGTTTAAAGTATGATGTTTTGTTTCCTGCACTGAATACACATTTCTTTATTGATTGTAAAAGACATTTTTTAGCGTAGCAGTCTAAAATAAGTTTCAATCAAAATTAATATCCAATGAAATGTTGAGAATTTTTTTTGCCCATAGACCTGAATGTACAAATGCTAATTCAGCATTGGCTAATATGATAATTGTAGCAGTGCTGCATTGTGTTTTGCAAATAATATAAACCCGAGTGTACAGTGTAAAACTATTTGATCAAGTGTGGACATATTAACAGCTACAACAGTTTGACACTTCACTGTCAAAATCAATACATCTTGTCTCCTGCCCTTTAGTGTGTATACTTGCAGCCTGTTTTCTCATATAAAACAATTAGTCTTATATTGTATTATATGCACTAGTATATATTATAGCATGTTGTTGCTTCTTACTGTTCCCTATCTTGATATACTGGTGGAATTTAACTCTTTGCATGCTGGGAAATTTGTCATCTGCTAAAATGTTGTCTGCTGAATTTCTAAAATTAGCATTTTCTTTGTTTTTTTTTCAAAGAATACTATTAGAATAGCAAACAGTTTGGATCCTGATGAGACGTCACGTTCTGTGGCGTCTCATCTGGATCCAAACTGTTTGCAAAGGCCTTCAAAATTGGGTTCCAGCACTGAAAGAGTTAATTTAAATGTGTCTATTATTGACATGCTCACATTTAAAACCAATAAGTTTAACATAAGCCAAATTCCAGCAGTGCAATTGTGACATCTCTTTAAATGCAATACATTCCATCTCGCAGGTCATTGCGGTCAGCATGCCTGAAAATTGTTCTGTCAATTTAAACGCTTTTGCTTAGGCAAGAAATATCGTTTTTTAGCATATGAAATAATTATCTGCAAACATTATATGAAATTTAGTTCAAACATATATTTAAACAAATATCAAAATCTTGCTTACATGTGCACAAAATACTGCAATGTTTTTATACAAATTATCACTACTGACAAACCATTATATATGGGTTTATACATGTATTTGTGTTTATGACATTTTACTGGATGCGTTTAATTTTTTTAATGGTATGAAGCATTTTCATCAATTCAATTGGAATAGTTCTATAAACATGACAAATTATTTTTAAATTATAAATTTTCAAGATATTTTGATGCAATTCAGCAGATGCATCATATTGTCGGCCACTAGATAAAGCTGCGCATATATTCATTCAGGATCAGGTACTTTAATGTTATCATAAATCTTTATTTCCCATACATTATTTTATTACTCTAGAACATCTGTCATTTGTAATTTAAGGGCTCCAACACTTTTGAGACACTTAATACATTCGGAGAGAGTGAACCTACAATTATGTTGTTGCGATATTAACATTCCATTACATTACATAAATGATTATGTACATTGACAGAAACATTAAAAGGACATAAATGAACCTAGGTTGTGTTAAGTAAAAACATTATTTATATCATTTAAACACAACAGCAAGCCATAGAAGTGTTATTGATGTTATACAAAATGTGTCATTTAGCATAAACCTTTTATGACAGAAAAACCAAAATGAGATGATCTAGAGTTTACTGATTGCATAAAGAGTGACATTATCTGGAAACATTAGCCTATCTAAATTAACTCAAATAGCAGTAAAACCTGATGCAAAGTTATTTAAACTTATAACCAGGATATCTATTGTCTGAAGGGAAATCAAATGTATTGTTTCGGTGTAAATGGCCGCCATTAGGTAAACGATTTGCTTTTGAGGAAAATAGAACAAACGAGGAACAGTAGCAAAAAGAGTTCAAATCGAGGTCAAAGGGACATACTATTTTTCTATGAAACAAGAGCCGTGCCAAGACAGCACACTCAAATATTCTTCTGCTTTGATATTGTAATGTACATTATCTGTCTGTCACGTGCTTTGATATTGTAATGTACATTATCTGTCTGTCACCTGATATAATGACTGTGAAAACAAATTTGATGATAAATATTTGTAATAGTTACATGCAATTTAGATAAAGCCTCCATCCAAAATCTTGTTAATGAGCAGAGACTGTTTCATGCTTTTAAGTAACTGTTTCCCAATTTTAAGTTACACTGACCTTCACCTTTATCTGACTGGCCCCAAATGCAATCCCAGGCAAAGTCTGCATGTATGCTAGCTACACACCAAATTTCAGCACTAAGCAAAGTCAAATTATTTCATGGAAACATTTTTTTGTATGTTTAGAAAGAGTGACCTTGACCTGACTGGTTTCAAATGCAAAAGGCTTGGTCTGCATGGACGCTACCTACACACACAAATACGGCAATATACCTCCATCCAAACATAAGTTATTGACAGAATCCATTGGTCTTTTTTTAGTAAAGTGACCTTTACCTGTAATGGCCAAAATTCAAACATATGCTGGATCAGCATGTATGCTGCAAACATACAAAATTACATCAAAATATGCAGGGTCTCTATGCAAACTTGCTAAACCCAACATTTCATGAAGGATGGTCAATGCAAATTAAATTTATTGATTAGCAAACAGAAACTTTAACCTAAATTGTATAAGAATAAAAGGGGCATTATTGTACTTAATTGCAGATGAGAGTTATGTACCTTAGTCAGTGTAATGACCACTAAGGAATACATTTATTGAACATTTGTATTAGATATAGAGATATTGAGTGGCTGTATGCAAGCATTAACCTGAATTTTCTTAGTGCAAAAAGGGGCAGAATTCTGCTTAATTGCATATCATAAAAGTGTCTGAAGTTTCAATTGAATATCTGTAGAAGTAACAGAGATATGAACTTGTTGCACGCATACCTAATCCTTAATTCACATTTGTGAAGTATCATTTTAATATTTTTACCAATTTGCATATGATCCAGAATTCACTGTCCAGGAATTTCTGTTACATCTCAAAGAATCACATTTTACCTTAACTTCCTGCTGTTTGTGCATGTAGTTTCTTATTTCATGGATAAGTGCATTAAACTGGCGAATATCATCACTGGTAAATGTAATTACAGCTTTCCACGATCAGGGGAAAATCCACATAATGTGGTGAAAATGTGGACATTTTTTTAGATTTTTTTTGATAGTGCATAAATCGCGTTTAATGTTGCATCTTTATGCCGAGTTACGTCTTGAACAAAGTAAATAATCAATAAACAGATGGAACCCCTAAAGCATGCTTACAAAATAGAAGAGCCTCTGTAAACCATTTAAAAGAAAAATAGATTTTTAAATTGGTCCTTCGAGACGTAATTTTCGAGTCCAATTTGTTACGTCTTTAGAGATATAAGTTTTACACTTAAGTCTGTGTCTAATCAGTGCTTACAATGGTACGGTGTTGCCTTCAAAATACCTACAATCATCATCAGAATAAATCAATTTGGGGGGTAACGTTACATTTCCGCTATTTCTAAAAATAAAATCGGGGGACCTTTCGTGTCCAAAATGTTACGTCTCGAAAAATCATTTTTTTTACGATAACGCTGTTTACTTTCACATATCGGTTGCGCAAAGGCGCCGGAAAATAACTGCACACATTATTTGATGACGTAGAACGCATTCAACGAATTTGTGTACACAAAAGCTGACAACATGGCCGAATCTTCGACACGAGTTCGGTAAGTGAAGAGAGTTACGTCTGAAATAACCTAACCTAGCCTTAAACATCCGAGTTTTTTTGTGAAACGACATGCCTTAGGTATCGTTTTATTGTTTTAAAGTAATTCGAATAGAATTATGATTTGACTTTGGTACGAAAATAAAATGCAAATGAATAAAGGACGACAGAACTGCAAGATTCAATGGCGATGTTCAAAATAGACGTCGTGTCCAAGTTACATCTTAGGAATGAAAATGCATTTAGTCGTCTTTGTTGTCTGCTACGACTTATATTTTCCCACATACTTGTGCCTGGATGGAAACAAATTAGAGATTACCCTGTTCCATGTTTTAAATTGTTATGTTTAACCAAATACAGTGTTTGAACAAAAGATGTAACGTGGACTACATTTTCGACATAAAGGATGTAACTTGGACTACAATTAATTGGGAAACCCGTCGTGTCCTAGTTACATGCCATGTCTTATCAGAAGGCAATTTCTGATCATTTAATTGTTGGGAAGAAAATCATCATGACATTTTTAATCCATTCCATCCTGAGTTGTTTCCCTATTTATTTCATACAATAAATTAACTATACACTGTTCTAATTGAGTTTGCTTTCTAAGATGTAACATTGATGCAATGAGTTGTGTCTTTGTTACAGGGACTTTTTTGTTTTGGTGTCAAAATTACATCTTCAATGTGCACAAGTAATAGTTGTATGTGCATCAAAGTGTTATAAGTACTTTAAATGGTTGCAGTGCAGGTAAGTTCATACATTGATCAGCAATGCTTTTTCTTTTATCTGAATTTAACAAACACATGTTTTTCCTGATGTCTGTGCCAAGAGATGTAACTGGACACTAGCAATTGATATATATATATTTCATGTTGGTCTGTTAATTGTACTGACTCACCCTTTATAGTATGTGTTCATCAGTGCAAATTATTTACTTCTGTGATAAAACTTAATGTGTTCCAATGATAAATATTGCATTGAATGGGCATTTTTCACATTTTTATTGAGTTGAACATTCAAAAATTCACATAATAAATTTTAAAATATCTGGAAGAAAATTGGCCAGGGTGTAACACCATTTCTGTATTATTGTACAGTCCTGCCTCACGGCCGCACAGCATCCAGTTTACTACGTCCATTCCGGAGATAAAATCATCGGTACATGGACACCAATCAGAGGGTGGTAACCATGGACACGGATCAGAGGGTGGTAACCATGGACACCAATCAGAGAGTGGTAACCATGGGCACCAATCAGAGAGTGGTAACCATGGACACCAATCAGAGAGTGGTAACCATGGACACCAATCAGAGAGTGGTAACCATTGGCACCGATCAAAGGTTGGTAACCATGTTAATTGGGAGCAGATTGTACTGTTGTTACCATAGCAACGAAAATTACACAACAAATTGCAGACAATACTGACAGACTCCATCACAGTTCTGGCTGTTCTGTGTGCACAATACTGGACATGAGATACTAACCTAAGTTGAACTTGTGAGAGTTTTAGAGGGAAATTGCAAATAGAATTTTCCATGTGATATGCAATGATGTATTTTTATATAAAACATGTGAATTTTATTTTTGATTTAAGAACAATCAATGAAAGAAGAGGTACTTATGAATTTGCCAGATACTTACGAATTGTATGGAAAAAAACACAAAGACTTTTCAAGAGAGGCTTTGTGAATACTGACCCATTGCTGGTCATATGTCATTATATTATTCTTAGTGCCATTTTAGTATGTGTTCATCAGTGCAAAATTATTTACTTCTGTGACCAACATTAATGTGTTCCAATTATGAATATTGCATGGAATGGACATATAACATTTTAAAACCTAGTCATATGTCATTAAAGTACATGTATTCCATTGATAGATATGGCATAGAATGGAAAAATACCATTTTTAAAGCTAGACATATGTCATTAAATTATATAAGAATAAGAATAGACTAATAACATTTTTAAAGCTAGTCATATAAAAGTTTAAGTAATCTATTGATAAATATTGCATAGAATGGTCAAATAACAGTTTTATTGCATTGAAATTTAAAAAATTCACATAATAAATTGTTCAAGTATAATAAACTTATGTTTTTATGTTTACCAATAGGAAGTTGTTTTTAAGAATCTAGCTTTAACTTGGTGCATTTTATACTGACAACCAATATCAATGTATGCGTGATCCACGTTTTGCTATGTATCATATGAGTTGTTTATTCTACATACTGATTTTCAGGCCTTACGAAATGGAAATGTGTATGTAATTTAATATGGTCTTCGTTTTTGTATTTATTGTTTTGATGTCTTTGTTTTTTTCTTCAGACTGATTATCAGTGTTCTATAATTTGAACACTTGATGTGTTTTTTATTTTAATTTTTATCAGTAATTTGTGAATTTTACATATCGGTTCGTGTGTGGGTCAAATGCAGACACTGTGATATTCATTAATCAGTATTATTCAAGAATATATATTTAATTAACTACTTTTTTACACATGTTTGTTATATGTTCACATTGACCTCCCAGGTACTTTAGTCTCCCATACCAAACACACACGCGCGCACACACACACACACAAAACCGAACCATTGAAAAATAGTTTTTGTCAAAAAACAGTATGCGCTGGAAACCTAAACGAACAAGCATGAAACATGTTTGCTAAAAATCGTCTTGGTAAATGAAATAAACATATTCTTTAGAGATCTGAACATCATTTCAGTAATTTAGCAGTAATTTAGAAGATTTTGACCATAAATTTAGCATTACCTAAAATTGCTCCAGGAATAAGCCATAGGATGGACAAAAGAAAGTGAAACATTTGACCAGGAAATATCACTTTGACTTTTTTATGAGAAATTTCAGCCAATAACACGATCGATCTTCTGGTCACGGGCAACGTACTTACCGATTAATATTGAGCTTTCAGTAACACATTAATACTTGCACACCCACTCGCCCAAACACGCACGCACTCACACACGCACACACATACACACACATACTGTTTTTTATTGCATATAGATGCCCTTTGTTCCGTACCAACACACCGAGGTCTACCTTTATTTGATGAACTATTTGAATAATAAATGCACGCAAGCAACAGTTTTGGTAACTTTAACACATTCATCCATTGTATTTTTCAATATTCTGCATTTTAAGATATGCGTATACTACATACAAGGTGAGGTGCATACCTCAGGTTGTCACACACAGAGCACACATGTATCAAAAAAAGTCATTAAGAGGTACCATCACACATATTGGTTTTATTACGTATTCTTCACCACATAGAGGTCTACCTTAACCTATTAATCAAATTAGGCCTAAATGAAATAAAAATGTTTGGCGTATCGCAACACAGACTTTTGGAGGTGGGTCGGTCGGTCGAATTAGTTATGTTATTTTGCCAATAAGTATATTGCCTAAAAATGAAATCCAGGAAGGCCCACACAATTTGGGTCGAAGCGATGTTTCGTGGGTCGGTCGCATAAGGCCAAACCAACTATTTGTTAATTTAGGCCTTTTTCCAATTTTATGTGATAGTATTTTATGTGTGTTTTTTCATGCGTATTGTTTTGTTTGTACGAATTAACTCATAAATATTTGTTTAAAGCTATTAATATCTATAAAAATAATCCATTAGAAACGTCGATTTAAAACAGTCTATTCCTCCAACATATATTCTTCTATAGCAAAATCATCTTGTAAGACACCACGCATAATCAAATTATCTAGACCAATCCAATAACACTGATTATGTTATGTTGTCCATATGTTGAGTGGCGTCATTGTCAATAATGTAAGTAGACTATATTATTGCTTTGTTAATAAAATACTCCAAAACATTTTCATGACAAAAAGTAGTTTCAAAGTTTATTAACACATAGAACAAATGTCCAGTTCAAACAATATCATCTGGAAAAGCTCAAATTATAGATGTATATTATAGAAAATCAAATACTAAATTTCTACCAACCCATATTAAATAGACGAGTGAATTAAGCATCATGAAACAATCAAAGCAAGAAATTTTCATACATGTCAAAATGCCTTAAACATCAAGAAAACATAATTGTGCAAGTATGATCTATTTATACAGAAAATGGTAAAAAGTTTCCAAGGGATTTAGCAACTCATAAACTATTTCAAAGTCACCTACGCCAGCTAGCACAAAACCAACACAATCACCACCACCATCACCACCACCTTTACGAGCACCATCTCCACCATCATCACCACCGCTATCATCACCANAAGATGTACTTACATCCTGGCAAAGTATTAAGAACCAATATAATGTTTCAAAAAGTTCTCCCATGTGTAAACATGTCATATAGAACAATAAATGCATAAAAGTAAATAACCATTCTATCTTTTTGACAAACTGGTATAACAATAATATAAAAAATATCGGTCAGTTGTACAACTATCGAAAATATACTTATTATACATTTGATGAGTTAAAATATTTATACATCATTGACTCTCATGAATTTTTAAACTTTTTCTCACTAATTTCTGCTATACCAAATCAATATAAATCAATATTGTATACGCAAGGAATCAATGCATTAATTTTAACAGAGAAAACGTTTGTTGATATAATAGAAAACTCTAAACAGGTAAACAAAACTCTCTACAATATACAGTTACAATCACAAAGTAAAATCGATGACAGTATAGAAAGAACATGGAATTCATGCCCTAATTTTAAAGAAAACCTCAACTGGAGAACAATATATACACTTCCATTTAAGTCAACAATTGATTCTTACTTACAAAATTTTCAATTCAAATTCTTATCCAGAATCATTCCAACAAATAAGTTTCTAACGAAATGTAAACTAACAAATAGCAGTCTGTGTGATTTTTGTCAAGAAAGCGTTGAAACTATCGATCACTTGTTTTGGGAATGTTCATATAGCCAAACTCTTTGGACAGAACTGCAAAAGTTCCTTAAACGAGTGAAAATTGACATTGAAATAAATAAAATACTTCTTTCCTTGGAAATACAGAAATACAATTACACAGTCAAGTTCTCACTCTTATTATCATTTTGATAAGTGTATTCATTTCAATATGAAAATAAAGAAATGCATTTTGAAATTTAACATATTCTTAAATTATTTGAAGTTAAGGATACAAACTGAAGAAGAAATTGCCCTTATTAAAAACAAAATTGAAACACACAAACAAAAATGAATCCACATCAACCAATATTTTTCAAGTAAGAATTAATATTCATATACAGTTTTTTCAAATGACAATGCCCATACAATTTCAAAAATATCGTTGTCGTATTTGTTCGCCTTTTTGTTTTGTTCTTTATCAACCGTATTTATAATTTTAAAGTAGAGAAACACAGGATGACAGAAATTACTACTGTTGCTATATTTATCCATAATACATACTGTTAAACATGTAATGGAATATATGATGTGTGTGTGAGAGTGTGCATGATGTGAGTGTACGTGAAATTGTGTGTGTTTATGAACATATGTATATTATATTTATCTATAATACATACTTGTAAACATGTAATAGAATATATGATGTGTGTGAAAGAGTGTGCGCGATGTGAGTGTGCGTGTAATTGTTTGTGTTTATGAACATATGTGAGAAACGAAGTATACCTATTATAAGAGAAATGCAAAATTCCAATTCTATGTTTTTTATGTTATATATATTATGTTTATTTACTTTCCTTTTTTTCTTGTCTATGTATGTGGGCATGTTTATGTATGTTTTTGAGTATATGTGCATGCGTGTTGTAAAGGGAGTTGGTACTTTATGAAAATGTTAAACCACTCAGTTGTATTCATTTCTACTTTGTGTAATGGATGAATTCATAAGAGTGCATTAATAAATGAGAAAAAAAAAACATTTGAAAAGTGAAGTAACGAGACAGGAATATTTCTGGGAAATAAATATAAGAAGTTTTGAAATACTTGATTAGGGCAAAAGAGGAAAAGAAAGTTGAGAGTCGTTCTGTAGCATATTTACGAATCAAATCGCTTGCTATTAACAATAAATTTGTGAACTGCATCAGCTATTTAAGTATTTGTTAAGAAGTCACGAGTTTTGTCTCCATAAAGAATTATAGTTTCAATGCAGAGGACAGAATATACCGATATTGAGTTAAAACGTTCGCCACAAATATGTACATACTGAATGCATTCGAGAAAGTAATGTGACGTTGTTTTATGACGTCCTCATTGACATAACGGGGATGTAATAATATTGCGTCTTTAAAGATGTTCATTTAAGGCACTACATTTTTTTCTTAGGCGCGTGTGTAACATTTGAGATCGTCTTTCGCCGTATGGAAATAGGGGATTTGCAATCGGTCGATCTACGTTAATGAGCCTTTTGAAGGAATGGATCGATTCAGCGTTATTGACGACATCTGGAAGATTATCACATTCAAATACAGTGGACGGTAGAAACGAATTTGAATAAAGGTACGTTCGCGCTTGAATTGTTTGGAGATGTGACGAATTTCTTAATGAGTAATTGCTACTTGACCAAACTGTTGCGGGCAAAGGAGACTGTAAGTAGATTGGAACATTGTTTTAGTTTATTTTGTACATTAACATTAATTAATGTTTGCGTCTTCATTGACTGATAGTTTTCCATCCTAGCTCATTATAAAGATCTTCTTATGAGACTAAACGTGTAAAACCGGATGTTATTCTCGCGGCTTCGATTTGAATGTTTCCTAGTTCATCTTTTTTCATATTGCGTACAATTATCAAATACAGCGTCTGCTAGATAGAGTCAAGGATTAGTTTTATAAACGATACATTTATTTTCTCGAGAGTTTTTCTATCAAGTATTATTTGTTATCGACGCCTTATATCAACTCGTGTCCATGCCTTTTCCTTTATGAAGGATATATGTGCATGCCATGTACAGTCATTAGACATAAAAACACCTAAATGTTTATGGACATCAACAATAGGAATACTAAAGTTTTGCCTAGTCAATGGTGAATGAGTTGGTTTGTTAATTTTGCGAGAAATTAGCGTTGATTTAGATTTCGAGGGATTAAAGCATACCAACCATTTATCAGCCCAGCTGGAAATTTTATTGAAGTCTGAATGCAAAACGGCTGCAGTAATGTTAGGTGAATTTACGACCATAAAAAGACTGGTATCATCATCGAACAAATTTATGTGTGCATTAATATCGGCAGTTATATCATTTATATACACTAAAATCATAAGTGGTCTTAGCATAGAGCCTTGAGGGACTCCTGCGAGAATTTAAATAGGGGTTAAATGCGATCCCGGTAGTATAACTGTCTGTTTACGATCAGCAAAATAATTAGACACAAACGATAAACGATTTCCTCGAATGTCTGAATGTTGTAATTTGCGTAATACACCTTTGTGCCATACTTTAACAAAAGCTTTACTTATATCGAAGAATACACATGTGACCTCAAGGCCATTGTCTAGGGCTCTGCAAAATGTATTATAAATATATGTTAGCTGATTGACAGTGGAGTCACCAGGCAAGAAACCAGATTGAGTGGGTGCAAAAAATGCATTCGAAGGAAGAAAATTAAAAATGTGTTTTTGTAATAACCTCTCAAAGACCTTCTCAGTAGTATTTAACAGTGATATTGGACGATAATTAGACGCTAAGGATGGATAACCTTTTTTGAAAATTGGGCACACATTTGCAATTTTTCAACAAGAAGGCATTTTGCAAGTATTTAGACAACAGTTAAACAAATCACACAACGGGTAGCTTAATTGATGCATTGACTCTTTGGGGATTCGGTTATCTATTCCATCGGGACCGGACGCTTTTCCTACCTTTTGACATTTAATTGAGTCAATGACCTCCTCTTGAGTTTTATGTAAAGACTGAAGACTGTTTGCATTTGCATGGTGCATAGGTAGGTGGAAGATCGTGGTTGCATTCATCAACTGAACACTGACGTGCAAAGTACTTGTTGAGCATATCAGCTTAACTTGTATCCTCCATTACAAAAATATTGGTTTGATCATCGTAAAGAGCCGGAATTGTGTTATTTGTGTTCCTAGGAATAAATGTTCGAAGTGTTGTCCACCAGTCTTTAGCGCAAAGATCGGATGACTTGAGCTTCTGTGCAATAATGTTAAAATATTCAATTTTCGAATTACGTTAAAGTAAAACAACCTCATTCCTGACATGACGGAAATTTGACCAATTCATAATACTGTTAAATTACTTTGCTTTTCGGTATAGACGTTTCCGTTGACGATTTGTTTTCTTTATGTTATTCTTTATCCATGGAAGATCTCGAGAACGGATACAACATTTTTGTTCGGAATACATCTACTTTCAATGTGAAATATTGTTTTAGTTATGTTTTCTGCGTAGATATTAACGTTTTCGCATTTTAGTAGATCCCAATTTTTATCCGACATTAATTGTCGTAGTTTTGGAAAATCCCCAATGTCGTAACGCCAGATATGCCAATAAAACGTTTTACATCTGGGTTTTGTAAATTGTTATGTTGAATAAAGGGTTCGCCTGATTCAGAAAGTAGTACGGTATTCCGATTGCTAACAAAGATTGCGTCAATTATGGAAGACGTTTGTTCAGTATAATGTGTTGGTTCGTCAATAAGTTGCGTTAGGTCATGTTGTTGACATAATGTTTTAATTTGATTCAGCGATAGCATTAATGTCAAAATCACCTGTTATAATAATATCATTTATTCGTGTTTCTCTTGCTAGCGCTATGGAGTCTTCCATAGAATGCATATATGATCTATCCGCACTAGGCGGTCTATAAATACGTCAAAAAGAATCGATTTAGATCTTGAGGGAAACACTTCAATCCATATACATTCTACATTATGTAATTCAAGATCATGTCTGCGTTTGAAAGCAATACTTTTATTTACGTAAATAGCAACGCCACCATGTGAATCGAATGGTCGATCCTTACGAATTGGTTGGTGGAAGCCATTAAAGAGGAGATCAGTAGATGGGATTAAACTATTAAACCATGTTTCAGTAAAGCCAATTATATCAAATTCACGTAGACCTGTGTAAAGAAAATCTAATTTGCATAAGACTTTGAATATTATACTGAACACAACTTCTGTGTTTTGTTCCTGAATCATTGGGATTGGATAAAGAACTGTTTGCATCTGTGTTAAGAGATGCATTAGAAAAAGAGGGCCCTGTGTTCGAATGTACATCACCTGATCGTAATAAAACTAAAGAGATCCAATATCATGTTACAACAACCATGAAGCGTTTTAGTAGCTTATTGAGAAAAATAATAACAGTATGTATGGTTTTTCCTATAAGGACGCGTTTACATGGGTGTTCAATACTCAGTGATATGTTCATAGACTTGTGTTCACTAATTTGTAATGAGTAGAGGCTGATAACATTTAGCCATAATTGACATGCATCTAATACGTGTATGAGGAGTGCAAAAATAGCTGATGATCTATATGCAATCATGGTAGCGTGTCTCTTTTTAACGTACACTATTGCTTGTGACTCGATTTCAATGACGAAATAAAACTTGGCGGTGGAGAATGTCACGGTACCGAACTCAAGAGGGATTGGTGAAAAGTTTGTTTAGCGACCCAGTTAGCTCACTGGGTATAGCACTCGCCTTGATAGCGGGATGTCTCAGGTTCGAGCAACGGACTTGTTGCACACATTGCACCACCCTGCGTCAATTTATGTGCATACTTTCAATGTTGTTAACTCAAACTTACATAATTTAAACAATGAATTAGTTGATGATAAAAAAATGAATTACGCTGATTAAACTACTTTACTCTAACATATTGACTACAGTTCAATACTATGTATTACTAACGCGTTGGAAAACATGGAATTATAAATAAGGAACATAACACGATGGTTGTTAATCAATTTATTTTATAATTAATAATTGTGCAGTCATACAATAAATTATAATAACAGCAACATACAACAATGACAATCATAGTGCATTTATATGATACGACATTTTATACTTCGCAGTTAATGTTGGTGATGTCATTAAAGTATGTTAAGTAAATAAGACGTATTTTTATTGACATTCACTATGTACCTGTTAACATGTGGTAAATAATATTCTGCAAGAAATTGTATCAAATTGTATTAAAATCTGTATACATAATCGTCAACAAGCATACATTTTGGAAATTGTAGATATTGCATACATGCCAATAGGTATTTGCTGCAGAACCTAAAATTATGTTTATGGGTCGTATAATTGCTATACAGTTATAGAGTGGACTGTCCAAAATAGTAAATATTTTAATTTTTTTTGTTAATGCTTCTCAAACAAGGTTGTCATATTTATTGATCTCAGAGTTATTTGCAAGTCATTATGTTCAATGAACGAAATGAAGTTATCAATTGTACGTAAAATCTAAACTTTAAACACAATATATACAGAAATTACACGAAATTATTGATGTAGGAACGAAGACACTAAAGTTACACGTTTCGATGAAGTATAGCGCGTGCCCCATAACAGCGGTTAAAAGGATTTATGTTTGTTTTTAGTATGATACTCTGATTGGCTGATGTTCTTCCAAGCGTATAACCACCACGCCTGCTATGTTTACACACACATTTACAACACGAACTCTTCTTTACTCAACGTCCAAGCGACTCGATGACGCCATATTCATTAGTTTAGGATACCACCGTCAGTGACACGCTAATCGCTGCCTGCAATTGATCGTGGCATCCAACGTCGCTGCCTAATTTCAATACATTGTTCACTTTGAACTGTCCTCCTTCGTTCAGGTATAACGCGTATTTATAATTAGGAAATTAAGAATATAATATCACTTCATTATTTGTGTACGTATTGAGTTTGTGAATAAATATGCAATTTTGAATATAAGCTATATGAATGTTACATTAAACGACCAGTGTCTTTAAATAGTAAAACAATACTGTATTAATGGGATATTATATATAGACAGTATGTTAAATTTAGATTAGTCTACATGATATTTATATGGATAGTTATTACACACGGAGTTGCATATGTCACATTATTACGGTTGTGTACATTTAAAAATATAATTCTGTATTACAATAATGTACTCATCAAATAAAACATACGATCCCCAGTCTACGAAAACAATCATTCCATAGGTGTCGAGTACAGCTGAAAGTGACGCGAAAATCATTTGATCGGCATGTCCTCGTTCTGCTTGTTCTACAGCAGCACCCTCATTTACATTATATAATACAATACAATACACGCGCTTCCTTTTTAAGTTTGCAAATACTATATTTTCATTAAGGATCAAGCGTTTCTATACACAATCTATGATAACAGAATACATGATTCACATACAAGCATACAATGAATACAGATGCATACATAGAGACATACCAATAATAGATGTTCACTGTAGGGCTTTAAACTACAAACATAATAAATTCAAAACATTAAGAACTATGTACAAAATATATACATATAAGTATTTCAAACTGTAATGGTTTATGTATGTTCACTCATAACATAGAATTTCTTCTCAAGGTTGTTGGTTTTGGAAGATTGCACAATTCAAAATTCAAAGATATCCTTCACGATGTGTCTGACCGTCGAACTCACTGTACTACCGGTTGTATTATAATTCAAGATTATTACTTTTCTTCGCTGAGACTGGAATACGTTTGTACGTCTTCTCGCTTGTCACCCAAAGATGTGTAGTTAGTTTCGGCTTCTCTTTGTGTTGGCTGGGAATTGGAATGACCTGCAAAAAAGAAGAACGAGTTTGACAAACGTTAGTGCAGTTAAGTTTTAACATAAACAACAACAATCTTAATTATGGATCATACTATGATTTAAGATTAATTAGCATTTGGTAGACTTGAAATACATGTGGCTTTCCTATACGTTTATATCTCCATTCGTTTCCATTGTTTTTATGGACCTGCTATTATGTTATTTAAAGTCGTCAATAACATCTATCAGCGTCTCCACGTGTATACTACAGTTTATACAAGTATATGTTTAAGACAGTTGCGAAATCTAACAATATTTACGAGCCGTGTTGAACGTAGCTTTTAAATGGTTTTGATTCCAGCTTCATAAATCAAAATTTTCTTCGGCTTAAATGTACATCTTATTAAGTATGCAATTACACAATTGTTTACCTTATGTAAACAACATGTGTATGTATTTATTCTAATTTTACTCTTTTATAATAAGTATGATTCAAAGAAAGCAAATATTATTTAAGACAAACGTATTCACATGTACTTTAAATCACCTGGGTGGTCATTTGCTCCAAATGATCAAACATTTATGTGGCTGTAGAGTGTTAATTTCAAATGTGTTTTGTTTACGACAGATATTTTAATTCTGAGGCTAGTGGTGTAGAACTGAAAAAGAGGGGACATTAATGTTGTGGATATAGTCATATAAGAAAAGACACACATATTTTGGAATTGATACGTGTTGGTGATTGTCTGCTTTATTGACATAATAAATGTATTGTTTATTAGCGAGGATATTTCTGAGCAATAATCTATGTACAAAACAGAAACACCATACTTTTAAAGTCAAATTATGTGAACACTCGCATTAGAAGGCGATAAAAGCTCACATTCACCCTTGAGGCAGACTGGTGCTAACAATGCTAAAATTGTCAACACGCTGATACAACATCCATAATAATGTCAGAGAAAGCATTCTTTCTGATGCCAGAACAGTATTTATAATTGACATAGCATATACAAACACGATTCACCTTCGTTAAGAGAAGAATACGTATGAATTTGCTTGTGACTGTCACCCAGCGCTGTGTAGTCGGATTCGGCGTCATTCTGTGTGTTTGTATGTGCGGCTTGATTACCTACATATGGCAGTACATAGACGGTAAGGATATCGTTGAAAGAATGTCACATAATACACCATATACCTTCCAACAACATTCAGTTGACGGGGTTTATTTTTTGTTACTTATAGCTGTAAAATCATATTTGAACACTTAATACCTCATTTATCTTGTATGTAAGAGTACGAGACATTAACTGTTAAACACTTTATAAAACTGTGAACGTTTTGTAAATTGAATCCTACTTAACTTATTAAATTACATGTAAAGCAGATAAGATTTACATGTGATTTAGAACAATGTGTACCTGCTGCAAAATTCCTGACATTATAGTATTCGTTTGTATCGTCTTGTTTCTTTCTGAAAAACAAAAGAAAAGTGCTTACACATAATAAATAACACTTCAACCGAAAATTATAAATTCAAATGATATTTTTTACATACAATTATACTTCAGTATTTAACATACGACCGCAATTAGTTTTATAAAAAAGATATTTTAATGTGCGCATATCCATAAGCTAGCGTTTATTTTTTATGATATGATGCACATCAGTCTAATTGAAATGCACAACATTAACAACATTATCAGTCAAATAAATCCTACATAACGCAAAAAATCAGAATATTCACACATTAATATATACTTAATATGTAGATAATAATTTATTAAACATTTATAGTGTGATGGTGACAGCAATATTAAACAAGTAATCATAATGACAAACTTTATTGCATTGCCCACACTAGATGAATATGTTTATACATCTGAGGTTAACCATAAGTCCAATTATATACATATAGTTACACACTGCATAAACACATGCTAGTTATGCTGAAAATACTTTGAAAAAAAAGGCGCAACAATAACAAGTTGATTTTACTAAGTTTGTGATATAGCAGTTAAAACAAGAATACTGCGACTTATCATCTACTGATGTACAAGACAGACATGTCATTGAAGAACGATTATCAGACAAAATTCGAACATAACTATCGTCTAAGAACTTAAATTGGTTAACCAAAACTCAGACAAAAACATGTTAATACCCATATCGATGTAATCTGTAATCGAGAAAGAAGTTAAGTGCAAATAATAACATCTATGTACCTCTTTTTCATTACCAGTAGTGTGAGGATAACACATCCAGCAATGAAACAAACACCACCCACAATCGAGCCTGCAACGACCGCTGTGTGGCCACTTGTGTAAGCCGCTGATGATTCTGTGTTGATGAAGTGTTCTGTTTAAGAAAACAACATTTCGTCAATGTTCTTTATGATGTTTGTGTTAGAACCAATTATTTGTTTAATATTGCGTATGGGTCATCTATCCATTGTTGCAGTTATGAAGCTTTGTGAAGCTTAAGAAAAAAACATGTTTGAACTATAGTTTGTACATTAGTTAATGAAAATTGTACAATCTCCGGAGAGGAGTTTAATCGTTTAGTTGCAAACCCGAATCTGTTCATTGATTTATTGTTTTATGTTTGTATCTAGTTTAGTTTTAAATTTAGATTTTCTAAGATGTCAATAATATGTCTGTATTGTGTGTAAGAGTATTTTGACGTGCAGGGTGAATGTCTCGAGAAATAACCGAGTTTCGTCGAAAGTAAGATCACAAAAAGGATTTGAAGTGAGAGGACGAAAAATATTCGTGGAAAAGAATAAATGTGCAAACTGCCTTTTTAAGAGAAGAAACCGAACAACAATGCTGCTCACCATCAGCTGAATTAATATAACTTGGTTTGAGTTTTCTTTAAATATTACAATAATAATGTAATAATAATCTCTAAATAAAAATCCATATAGGGCACAGTTATAGGTATTTGCCAGAGTCGAAAACATGCACAGAATGTAATACATTAATTTCGATAATCATTTTTTCACATTACATTACACATACCACATCTATCTCCAGAGTAGCTATCAATGCAGCCTGCAACACATGAGCCATTATCAGAACATTTGCTGCGAGAGGCCACTTCGGTACATGTCTCTGGACAAGTAATATTGCACTTTTTACCAACATATCCAAGCCTACAGCCATTTATGCAAATACCGTCACTGGAACACACTCTGCTATCCGTACCACCGGCGCAGTTGCTAGAACAAAACATGCTACACAGAGGCCCGTAGTAATTTCGCGCACATCCATAAATACATGTTCCGTTTTTTGAACATGAATTGTCTGTTTCAGTGCGTATACAGTTTGCAGGACACGGAGCATCACATTTATTTCCAAAAGTATTCCCCAAACATCCCTTTGTACATTCACCTGTATTACGGTCACACATATTGTCAACGCAATTGGAGCTACATGTTTCATTACAAGTAGCACCGTATAAATTCGACATCTTACATTCTACGCAATTAACGGTACTTATAATACAACCATATTGAGAACAGTTTATACTGCATGCCATCTGGCAAAGCTGCCCATAAAATCCACTTGTGCAATTTGTACATACCGGATCACTACAACTTAAACAGTTAGATGGGCACGTTATAATTTCACATTTATCGCCAGTATATCCCATGGAACATAACGCGCAGTAGCCAGTTGTTTGATTACACGACTTTTTCAAACACTGTTGTGGGCATGTGTGCTCACATTGATGTCCGTAATATCCCGTGTAACATTCATTACATACACCAGTATACCTGTCACAACCATTTTTACATTGACTTGAACAAGTTTTATCACATCCCGAGCCAAACATACCAATAACACAGCTTTCACAAAGGCCTGTTTGCTTATAGCAACTTTTCTCACACATGTATGAACATTGCATTTCACATTTTGAACCGTAATAACCGTCGACACAACTTTCGCAATTACCTGCATCAATACAAGTGTTACAATTGGAAAGGCATTCTGTATTGTGCATACACTCACCAGCATATATGTCACACGATCCATCCCTGCACTTGGACCTACATGGCTGTTGACATGTCGATGTATATTTTCCCATTAGACACGCGGAGCATGATGTTCCGTTGGTGCATTCAGCACAATTTGTCATACACATACTATTACAAGTGTACCCATGATAACCAGGTTTGCATCGACACGCTCCGGTAGTTTTATCGCAAACGTCTTGACAATATGGAGAACACTCTTTAGCGCAGTATGCAGTATAGAACCCGTCTTTACACTGACATTCACCAGTGTTTTTATCACATATACCGTATACGCATCCAGTTCCACAAAAAATACTACATTGTATACCAAAGTAGCCTGGCAAACAAGACGGGCACACACCAGCTGAATCACATGTCATGCAGTTATGACACTTCACACATTTCCTCCGGCTAAGATAGTAACCTTCAGTGCAGCTAGAACACAGAGTGTCTCTGCAAGCTAAACAGCCAACAGAACATCCATCGGCTGAAATAAAGTAATACTCATAAATAAGTATAATAACATAAATGGTCGAGGTTGAAAAATTCAAAAACTTGGTATATACAAACCGCGAGTACCACTACTTTCAAGAAGGAACTGAACTGCGTCAAAGTTTGAGTATCAAAGACTTGATGAAAAAACGCGTTTGAAATACATATTGCATTGATACGGTGGTATGTAAAGTCCAAACCAAAGTGGGAGAAATACTTTTCTGCTTTCTTTCTAAATCATAAATGCCTTTTTTTTTTCTGGTACTTTTCTATTTTTACGAATCGATCTTTTATTTGCAAGTTGTAAACAAAATTACTATATAAATTTTACTAGAATATGTCGCAGTAATAACGCAAACCTTCCGACGCCGCACGTAGTAATTGGAAGCAAGTTGTAACAATACAAAATTGGTTATGATCCCAGGTCATTATTTTAACAAAATGGGAATATAATCACAACACAAGTTTACATATCAAATATTAAATCTTGTGGTCTTCTGGTTTAAGAGGAAATGATTTGAAAGTTGATTTGCTATAAAGGTCTATATACTATGTATGAACCCATGGATATTGCCAGTTGTGACCCCATATCATAATGTGATGAAACTAAGTACATGTATAACATACAGTGTTACATACCAAATAGGACCCGTCTGGACTTTGTAGTTTCAGAGCGGTATATGTTTTATAGTCAAGTCTTTAGTTACCAATATAATGCTACAAAAAGTTGAAAAATAGGGTAATAACTGTTGTTATATTTAATAATGCAGGATAAAAAATCGCACATTTGTATCTTCATATCATAAGTAATTTTGAATGCTGTACGTTGAAAAGTGTCGGGGATATTTCCCGGAGAAATGTGTGTGTACGAAAAGACAGACAGACGGACGTTTCCGATAAAACCCCTTTACTTCGTATCGGAGATGTTATTAAGAATAGTAAGCAAACATACCTTCCAAGATGATTCTAAAAATAATCACTGACACGAGAGCGTACGCTTTAGCCATAGTTTTCAGTACGTTTATATTCACGCAAAAACAACAACTTAAGCACAATTTTAAATGTTGAGATATGTAGTCACAATACTTAACAAGATATTCCGATGCTTATATTTATTTTATAAACTGACATAATATTTTAACGAACGTGAGGTATCGAATAAATTGCCTTGTGGTTGATGTAAAATGTTTGTTAGGTATTGATAATCATTCAGCCGTGTATCAGGAAGTTAAGTTGTAGTAGATTTAAAGGTACACTATATTTCAGAAGAACTACTAAATAACAAGATATATCAATTACAATATATTAGGCTTATATGTCTATAATGAAAATAATGATTAAAGAAAAAAGGTTAACAACATAACTTCAGATAGTATTCGTATTCCACCGTATTCAATGGTTTATTATTTACTGGCATATTTACGTATACATGTAACTTTGTTGATGAATACATAGATTGTACATTCCACATTTGCAAAACACGTATATGCTTATGCTCGAAACCTTAGTGACATAATAACGGAAAACATCGATACAGCATTTAAGAAAACATCGATACAGCATTTAAGAATTTGAATTAGAGACGGCTTTGATTTCTTACCATATATTACATACATATTACACTTTGTAAACAATATTTTTTCTTGACATTGAATTACGTTTTGTAAACATAAAAGTTAGCAAGCATAGCTTTCAATTATGTGAAATGATTATTGTTTAAGTCATCAGCTCATTAGATCTACAATAAACATATATACACAACAGAGCTCCAGATAAGGGTCGTATTTTCGTAATTAAGAATTATTTTCAAGTCCGTTACGTATTTATTTTTAAATCTGGTCGTACCATTAAGAATTACAAAATCAAGTTACGAATATTATTTTTACATCGGTTCGTATCGACTTTTATTGAGTTATTTTCGCGTTTGAAAGATCTTTTCTGTACTTATATAGAATGGTTATCGGGTTTGTCTAACGAAGCGCATTTTTTCCAATAAAAGCGGCGTGTACAGTTTACATGTATCTGTCAATGTGCACGCGCATCAAACACTTCCGAGTACATATGTCATCAGTTTTTACAGTTAAGGATGTTCGATCGTTTCCACTTTACGGTAATTGATTCACTATATCGTGAAAACTAAAAACCTTTATATATGTTCACGGTTTCAAAAGATAAGGTTGGAATAAACGAGTGAAAATTCAAGTTTGACTGTTTTAATTATGCGCCTATAAATTTTCGGCATTTACATATTTTCGTGATTTACTGCAATGAAAACAAGCATTCGATTGCTTGACGTCACTTTGTGAGCTACATCGATAAAACGCTTTATAACGCTGTAGATGTTATTTTCGGTGCGAATACAAGCGTCTATTAATAACCAAACGATAATTTGTCAACAATGAGATACTTGGTTTTCATATTTAATTTTGTTAAATTATTTTCA
Source organism: Dreissena rostriformis (assembly GCA_007657795.1). NCBI lineage: Eukaryota > Metazoa > Mollusca > Bivalvia > Myida > Dreissenidae > Dreissena > Dreissena rostriformis. Next base: position 32,749 of record VMBQ01006303.1, on the reverse strand, counting down.
TTTAAAATGTTTAATTTGAATATAATTCGGAATACAAATTTTGTTTCACGTTATTGCAATATATTTGGATGACACGTCAGCAAATCAGAATTATACCTCTGACAAAAATCGTAAATTAAATCATCCGATTTGTTTTCAAAAAGCTTGAATAATTGTTATAAAGATCCTGTTATAACACGAAGTGTGTCTCTATTTAATTTAAACTACAAGTACAGACACAAACAATTATTATAATAAGTAAAATCTTTAATTCTAATATATTTACCGCGGAACTACCCGATGTAATGGTTAATAATAATGACAGACAGTGGTGTTGTTTTGTTATGACTATAGTATCTAATGTTGCATTTAAAAGTATTTGACGCCAAGGTATTGTCAAACACTACAGAAATCACCATGTAAAGGGACTGCCAACCACGAATGACGAAAAAAGGAAAGTTCTAAAATACCGTATTTTTTACAATTATTAGTTTATATTTATTAAAATATCACGACTGGTTTATTACATTACTTGAAAAAAGTTGGTAAGTTTTCATATTTTCAGTATATTCGGTAATAAATTGTACTGGGTACAGGTACCAGGTAACTACCAGTTAACTATAAATAACGCAAGTAGATTGATCATCATCGTCACGTGGTAAACCCAGGAATGCAAATTGTGCATGCGTAGTGAATTGTATATATTTTATATATTAAATGATCAATCTACTTGCGTTATTTATAGTGTGTATATCGTTATGTCACCTATTTTCGCGATGTTCTTTCGATTTCACATCGCGAAATTTTATTACCGAATATACTGAAAATATGAACTTTTTTCAAGTAATGTAATATACCAGTCGTGATATTTTAATCAATATAGACTATTAATTGTAAAAAAATACGGTATTTTAGAACTTTTCTTTTTTCTTCATTCGTGGTTTACAGTCCCTTTAAA
>VMBQ01006303.1:0-31762 GCA_007657795.1 Dreissena rostriformis | reverse complement strand
CCCCCGATCACTGGGATATAAGTCGTACGTTTACATTCGGCGCAGTTTGCAGCCACGGCACATTGGCTTTTATCCCTCACAGGTACCCATTTATACTCCTGGGTGGAGAGGAGCAGGCGTGGGGTTAATTTTTTGCTCAGGAAAATTTCGCGGGATTTGAACCAGGAACCTTACGGTTCCTAGACCAGCATTCTACCACTAGACCACGGTCCCACGGACGACTTATATCCCAGTGATCGGGGGGCAGACTATAAACACATGCAGTTGCATTTGCATATATTGATGTCTGGTTTCTTTTAATACACATCACAAAGTTCAAAAAATAATAATGTTAAAATATTACATATGTTTAATTGACAACCCACAACATGGGTAACAGGTTGGTGGGGGTAATTAAAGATGTTTATTTGAACATCAACATTGTTTTTTCATTTGTTGCATCTGAAATATTTTCATAAGAATGTATATTATAAATATTTCTACGTGTATCACATTTCAGTTGATAATTTGATTTGTTATGGAGCAGTTATTATATAGATTAGTTTTAATTACTTTTACAATGTTAGTCATTTTGTTTTTGAAATTAAGTCCATATGAAAATGTCTGTAGCAAAAAACAAATCCACGTCGATCTATCAATTTCTTTACTTCATTTTAATGCTAAGCTAGTTTCCTTTAATTATTGAGAACTTCAAATGAATAGGAAAATTACATCGACAGCAATATGTATTTGTATTGCATGTTATCGATTTGAACTGTGCAATAAAAAGTTCAAAACAAACAAAAAATTAGTCATACTTATGTTTCATTTGTTTTTACGATTTCCAATATTTTTGGTATTAAATGTGTTCAGTATGATAATACAAACGTTACAGTTGCTCATCTAATACAATCTTAATATTACTAGGCCATTTTGAATGTATTACAAACAAACGTTTTACTGTACCCCCAATTTTATGCCCCGCAAAAATGACCATTTCTCAAACGCACATGGCATTTAAATACCTTCATTATCACAAAATTATTCACGGTGACCCCTCTTTTTTATTTTATATTTATTTCGATTAATCACCATACAAAAAGTTATAGCATTCCGGATATTTTAAAAATTATCACGAAACGATCGAACATCCTAAAACGAAAACACATTCTACAACTCAGATCGTTTTCATCGGGGCATTAACAGTTTGTTCCTGATCAAATTTATGCTTAATAGTGGATAGATTTATATACATTGTTGTATCTTTGTGGTCAGTTTATTGACATTTGTAGCATGATTCTGAGTTGTCATATAATTTTGCGACCGTGAAAAAGTTGTCAATGCAATTTTCGTAATACCGATAAAGTGTTGTGTGCTTTTTAAAGTTATTCTGTCTCATTATGTTATTGATATCCCACATGTGTTCTGTTGTTTTTGATACTGCATTAATTCCTTACAAGTATAAATGTGATAGTATAATACTTAATAGACACTGTTGAACTCGTATAAATAAAGTTGCAAGTGTGTTTATTTTGATTTTGCATGAAAATACCTATTATTATTTATTTTCAGGTCATTAAGAAAAGTTAAGAATTATTTTCCAAAACTTAGTAGTAACGTTAAGAATAAAATTTCAGAGTTAAGAATTCTTTTTGAAAATCTGGTAGTAACGTTAAGAATTTCACAAAACCTTATCTGGAGCTCTGCACAATATTTACATTATTTATACGTATTTCAACAGTTTTATTGTTAATGTGTATTAATCAAATGCGCAGGGCTTAAACAAACTACAAACAGTACAAATTCAAAACATTTACAACTATGTACACATTAAATATGAAGCATTATTACAAAATATCATGGGTGTATGTATCATTATATTCCTCTCATTATATAGGTTTACGACTCAAAGTTGTAGTTGAAGAAGACTCCAGGAAAACAAAAAGATATGTTTCACCTGGGGTCTGGTCGTCAAGCTCAAAGTAAATGTACTTTTGGTTGTATTGTAATTCAAAATCATGACTTTTCTTCGCTGATACTGGAATACGTATGACCTTCTTCCCGCTTGTCACCCAAAGTTGTGTTGTTAGTCTCGGCCTCTCTGTGTTTTTTGGGAATTAGAAAAGTGATTTCCTACAAATATGGTGAAAACATTTCACTTAAGTTAATGCAGTACATTTTCCACATAAACAACAATCTTAGTTCTATAATCTACTGTAAAGGTTGATAAGAAATTTCTCGACTATTTTCAATCAAAGCAAACATATGTTAAGACAAACGTATAAATGTATACTTAACATGACTTGTGTTGTCATTTGCTCCAATAGTTCAATTAAAAATTAGGCTGATGATTGCTAACAGAAGTGATTGTGTTTAAATTTGGACAGATGTTATCATGTTGATACAGTGAAAAACATTTAGATGTTTGTAATTGCATATCATTTGGAAAAGCATACGACAACACGGAATCTGTTTCATGAACACATTTAATTCTAACGAACCCGGGTCTTGCGATGTAAACTGAAACATATGAGGAGGCATTGCTGATGTGGATTTATTCTTATAAGCAATTACACTTTAATGCTTTTGCCTTTATGAATGCATGCTATAGTCTGATTAATAGACTTAATATATGCACTATTTAAGCTAGGGATTTCTGAGTAGAAATCTGCGAACAAAAGATGAACTTCCTGCCTTCCCTAATTGAAAGAGTATGTGTACGGTCGCATTAGAAGGATGAATGCGCCGAAATCTCAGACACAGCCTTTTAGCAGTCTGGTGTGTGAAAATGAGAACATTGTAAACACACTGATACAGCAATCACAATTATGTTTAAAGCTGCTTTCAGATCTTTCTTATGACAGAACAGTATTTATAATTATGTTAAACAAAGCATATAAAACATGATTAACCTTCGCGTAGAGAAGAATACGATTAATTTGCTCGCGACTGTCACCCAACTCTGTATAGTTTGACTCGGCGTCTTTCTGTGTGTTAGAATGTGCGGCTTGATTTCCTACATATGGAAGTACACACACGCTATAGCTAGCTATCGTTGAACGAATATGACATTATACACAATACAGATTCCGACAACACGCATTTTACGGGCTTCATGTTTCCTAATTAAAGCTTAAAATCATCTTTGAAAAATATATACATCCTTAAGCTCTTGTTGCAGAAAGACGAGAAATTTAATGTTTAACACTTTATGCACTGTTGAACGTTTTGTAAATCGAATATTATACCACTTTTCAATTAATTGTTAAGCAGATATTGACATGTTATTTTAATGTTTAATGTGTACCTGCTGCAAAAGTCCTACCATTATAATATTCGTTTGTATCGTTGGGTTTCTGTCTGAAAAAAAAGAAAAGTGCAAACACATTATAAATAACATTTTAACCGACAATTCAAATGATATTTTTATATAAAAACAAAACTTCTGTATTAACCCTACGACCGAAATTAAATCAATAAACAGGTAAAATGTGAGCTAATCCGTATGCTAGCGTTAACTTTCAGAACAGGATGCACGTCGGTCTAATTGAAATCAACAACATAAACAACATTATCAGAAACTTATATCCTACATATCGCTATAATTAGTGATATCATACATAAATAGGTTCACCACACGTCCATTTATATACATCTAGTTACAAACGGTACATACACATGCTTTTATGCTAAACATACTTTGAAAAAAAAAATCGCAAAATTATCAAGATGTTTGTTTATTATTGTTTTACGTTTGATTTGTTTTCCACCAGTTATATTACGACATATTGCAACTTTAACACCTTCTAATAGACCAGACAGACGTGTCATTGAAGTACAATAATCAGACAATACCCGAACATAAATATCGTCTGATAATCTTACTAAAGTTAACCTAAACTCAGACTGTGGCGCGTAAATACACATATCGCCTGAATATTTAGTCGACAAAGAAGTAAAGTGCGAATACAAAAATCCATGTACCTCTTTTTCATCACCAGCAGTGTGATGATCACACATCCAGCCATGAAACAAAATCCACCCACAATCAAGCCAGCAACAACCGCTGTGTTGACACTTTGTACGCCGCTGATGAATAATCTGTGTTGATTAGGTGTTCTGTTAAAGAAATAACATTTATTTAATATTCTTTAGAATGTTTATGTTAGACCCAATCATTGGTTTAATTATTATTAGTTTGTGGTCCATCTCTCGGTTGTTGTAGAACATATAGGGTACAGTTAGAGGTATTTGTCAGAAAAGACAACATAAACAAAATATAATATATGTATTGTTATAACAATTTATTCATGTAATAATTAAACATACCGCATCGCTCTCCAGAGTATCTATCAATGCAGCCTGCTGCACATGAGCCATTATCAGAACATCTGCTGCCAGAGGCGACTTCGGCACAAGTCGCTTGACAAGTAACATCGCACTGTTTACCAACGTATCCCAGCCTACAGCCGAGTATGCAAGTACCGTCATTGGAACATAGTCGTATATCTGTACAACTGGCGCAGTTACTAGAACGAGGCATGCTACAAAGAGGTCCGTAGTAATTCTGCGCACATTCATACGTACATGTTCCGTTTTGTGAGCATGTATTGTCTGTTCCAATCCGTTCACAGTTTGCAGGACACTGGTTATCACATGTATTTCCGAACGTATTGCCCAAACATCCCTTCATACATTCACCTGTATTGCGGTCACACATATTGTCCAAGCTGTTAACGCTACATGATTCATTGCAAGTAGGACCATATAAACTGGAAATCTTACATTCTACGCAATTACCGGTATTCATAATGCAACCATCTTTAGAACAGTTTTTACTGCATGCTAACTAGCATACCACCCCATAAATTCCACTCTTGCAATTTGTACAACACGGGCCACTACAACTTAAACAGTTAGACGGACATGTTGTATTTTCACATTTGTCGCCAGTGTATCCGGATGAACATAAATAGCAGTAGCCAGTTGTTTTATTACACGTATTGTCCAAACACTGTTTTGGGCAGCTGTGCTCACATCACTCTCCATAATATCCCGAGAAACATTCTTTACATTTACCTGTATACCTGTCACATCCATTTTTACATTTACTTGAACATTTGTGGTCACATGTAGTGTCAAATCTGCCAATACCGAACTCTGGACAAACGCCATTTGGCTGATAGCAACGTTGCACACAATTGTATGAACAGGATAATTCACAGAATGAGCCGTAATAACCATCGACACTTCTCGAACAATTACCTCCACCAGTGCAAGTGTTACAATTGGCAGGGAATTGTGCATTGTTTGTACACTCACCAGTATGAATGTCACAGAATCCGTACCGCAGGTGGACTTGCATGGCTGTTGACATGTCGCTGTATATTTTCCAACTGGACACGCAGTACATGATGTTCCATTGGAACATTTAGCACAATATTGACGGCACCTCAGAGAGCAATATGCAGTGTAAAACCCGTCCTTGCACTGACATTCAGCATCGTTCAAATCACATGTACCGTTTAATCAGCCAGATCCACATGCGTTATCACATGACCAGCTCCAAAAGCCTTGCTTACAAGACTTACACTTCCAAGCTAAATCGCATGTCATACAGTTAGAGGAACGACACTCCAAACATGTATTCTGATAGTTGAGATAGTAACCGTCGATGCAGCTAGAAACCGTTTTACCTGAGCAAGCTTTACAACCTGATGAACCAACGGTGCACGCATCGACTGTTATAAAGTAATAATTATAGTTAAGTTAAATGTATAAACACATAAATAGTGGATGTTGATGCAAATAGTTGTTATAAACATACCGCCACTATCATAACCATCAAATCGGCGGAAGCTTTAATGAAGGAAACATTATAATGACAAGTTTGTATAGGTTTTACCGGAGTACTGTTCAATGTTTTGATCCAGTGACCTGTTTTTCGAACCAGAGTGGGAGATATTGTTTTATCCTGCCTCTGTTGCAAACATTGACCAAATAAAGCAGGGTCGAATACATTTTCTTATCTCCGGTCATCAGGAAGTAGTGTATTCATACGCACGCTGTGAAACATAGTTGAGTGTAACCTTTCCAATACACTACACAAGGGTGACGCATTATTGAGACGCATCGTGAATGTTATCGTTTATATTACATATCATCCTACTTTGCATCTTCTTTAAAACATATTATAGAACCGGCTTTCCGTATATTTATTTCCATTCACTTGATTTCGCAATGTATGACGTTTCTCGTGTGACGTCATTTCTATGACGAAACATATCTAGTTTAAGTAAGCAAGACTCTGTGGATTTTAGGGACAAGAATTCGGACGTGGTGGTTTTTTAACAGTAAAAAAATAATATTTTTAAAGCATTGAACGAATACAAAACGTATTTCGGATTGTGTGTTTGGCATGCAAATTTGTTAATTTCGATAGGAATAAAAAAACTCGCTCCGACAGGATTACGATTTCGTAAATCGTGTTTTAGGTTAGAATGGTAAGCATTCGATACAAATGCCATGAAGAAATAGTGTGTTTTAAAATACATTTCGATAAAGGGACGGACGAACAGAACATGTAAGTGCATATACTTGTAACTTTATTGTTATAAGAATTGGATTAAAACTGTCATTGAGGTATTACTAAATAAAATTGAGTCTTTGTTTTGGCTATTGCATTTTTTTTTTAATTTCTAATGATAAAGAAGAAAATCAGTTTTTGTTTTGCTGTTGCACATTGTTTTCAATTTCCAACATTAAACAAATCACATTCTCGATACATTATTTATTTCTTCTCATAATTTCAATAGGTTGTTTATTTTACCTCTGGAACCATGTCAGTTACTTAAAAACAAGGTATAATCACATGTATACCTAAAGATAATAAACCCAGACATTTTTTGAAAAACATAAAGCCATTAACACTTTTAAATGTAGTTTACAAGCTTGCATCTGGGACTATTGCTAACAGATTAAAAACTATCCTTGATACTCTTATTTCTAAAGATCAGACAGGATTTATTAAAGGCAGATATATTGGTGAGAATACCAGACTTTTATATGACATTATGCAATATACAGAAGATAACAATATCCCTGGACTCTTGATGACCATCGACTTTGAAAAGGCGTTCGATACCATTGAGTTTGATTTTATAGAAAAAAGCATTAGATTATTTTAATTTTGGTACAACATTGAAAAAATGGATTTCACTATTCCTACATAATACCTTGACGGCAATTCAAATCAATGGGTTTTTATCAGAATTTATAACAATTCAAAGAGGTTGCAGACAAGGAGATCCAATAAGTTCCTATATTTTTATTCTGTGTGCTGAAATTTTGGCAATTAAAATAAGAAATTGTAATGAAATTAAAGGAATAGTGATAGAAAATATTGAATATAAAATTTCTCAGTTTGCTGATGATACATCTCTCTTTCTGGATGGCACAGATGTTTCCCTTAATGCTACCCTTGATCTTTTAAATAACTTTGCCTTATGTTCTGGATTGAAAATCAATTATGACAAAACAAACCTTATATGGATTGGCTCCAAAAAGTTTAGCATACAATCAATAAAAACTAAATATAAACTAGTCTGGGGCACAACAAACTTTAAAGTTTTAGGAATATTATTTGATGTTGATTTAAAGAAAATAATAGAAATAAACTTCACGAGTAAACTAGAAAAGCTGCACAATATCATAAATTTTTGGAAAAGAAGAAATTTAACACCCCTAGGAAAGATAACAGTTGTTAAATCACTACTACTTCCCCTTTTTACACACCTGTTTGTAGCTCTTCCTAGCCCAGGAGAAAAAGTTTTAAAACAAATAAATAGCCTTTTTTCCAATTTTATATGGGATGGACCAGCAAAAATTAAACAAACTATTGCTATTAAATCATATGATGATGGAGGAGTTGCCATGACTGATATATATGCTTTTGAAAAAACTATGAAAATGACATGGTTAAGGAAAATTGTATCAAGTAATGGAAAATGTTTCCAACTTGTATATTCTATGTTTGATGTGAAGAAAATGTTTAATTTAGGAAAAAATTACATAGAAAAAATTATGATAAGTTTAAAAAATTGTTTTTGGAGAGATGTCCTTACATGTTACATTGAGTATATTAATAAACAAAATGTCAGTAAGTGTGAAGATATCCTTGATATGCCGTTATTTTATAACCACAATTTTAAGATAGGTGTGAATATTATATATAACAAAAATATGTATGATAGGGGAATTAGATATGTAAGAGATATAATGTGCACTTCTGGAGAATTTTTAAAACAATCTGTATTAGAAACTCTCATTGGCGTTAAAATTAACTTTCTTTTTTATGAAGGTTTAATTAGAACTGTGAATGCATTTATCAGGCTATCAGGACTTCCATTTATTAAAAAGCCAAATATACAATGTGCATTTATATCATTTTACTTGAATAACATTGTATTTGGATATAATCAAAACAAACTTGTCTATAAATGTTTTAGCTATAATACAGATATACCCACTTGCCATTTAAAATGGAATACACTTTTTAATAACGTTGAATGGACAAAAGTGCATGCACTTGTTTTTATTATATCTAAAGACACATACACTCAGTGGTTCCAGACAAGAATTGTTCACAGAATCCTAGGAACCAAATCTTTGTTATTTAAAATGAACATTGTTCATGACAATTTATGTTCTTTCTGTAAAGAAAATGAAGAAACCCTATTACATATATTCTGGGACTGCATTTTCACAAAGAGAATTGTTAATTATGTTGTAGATTTTTTAAGATCCCATAATGTGCAAAAATGTACTGATATTTCATGTCAAACAATGTTATTTGGTTGTACAAGTATTAACATGACTGATATTAATATTCTTATTCTTGAAATTAAAAAGTATATATTTGTATGCCAGAGAAAGGGTCTATTACCTTCAATAAGGGGGCTGAATAATTATCTTTGCGTAGCATGGGAGATTCAATCTAATACTAAATGTAAAGAAAAGAAACTACTTAACTGGTCAATTGTAAAACTTTTTGTAGACAATAGAACAGCGTTATTGTAAATTGTGTTGTTTACTTAAAATATTTAATACCATGGTCGTTTGATTAATGTTTTTAATTGTCTGAAGTCCAAACATTTGATTAAAGCTTATGATTTTCTGAAGTACAAACATTTGTCTTTTTTGTATCATAACATCGCATGTATGTGTCTGTGTGGGTGTGAACTGTATGATTGTATCTATATAATGGAATGCATAGATTTTATTTATCTCTATTATATTATTCACTTGAATTGTTAAACAACTATATTATATACTAACAGAATAACATGAAAACTAATGATACACTGTGTAATGTATGGAGATGAATAAACGCTATAAAAACAAAAAAAAAAAAAAAAAAAAAAAAAAAAAAAAAAATTAAATAGGAAAGTATTAAAAGGACCAGTTTAATGTGGAACTTTTTTTACGTGACACACTCGGTAGTTATTTGGTCGTAAGTAATGTGTACATGTAGGAGCTGACCATAATAATTATTTTGTAATCTTAATTAATCATTTGTCTTTGATAAAATGTGATTGCGGCATAATTTTAAATGAAGCAGGATAAATAGAATACATGGTTGGTGCCGAGATGGAGACAGTTTATCCGGTTCTGCTCGAAAAAGAAAATAGGGCTCGCTAAAGCTCGCCCTATATTCTTTTTCTAGACCTCAGCGGATAAACTTTCTCCATCTCGGCACCAACCATGTATTCTCTATTTATCCTTCTTCTTTGCTTTCCTGCTTAATAATAAATGCTTTTTTTCAGATACTTTTTCACGAAATTATTTTGCTGAGCAAGCCGTAAACAAAAAGAATAAAACAATTAAGATAGGAATTGTCAGAGAAGTGACGAATATCCTCCCCCACTGGGCGCCGCATGTAGCATTACGTAGCAAGTTGTAACAGTAAACAATTGAACTCTGGAGCGGGACTAGTTTTCACCAGATGGGCATTATTTGAACATAGGTTGTTTAAAACCAAACTAAAATTTGACATCCCAAATATTAAACATTAGAGCCTTGTGGTTTCCGAGGAAAAATAGTTTAATGTTGCTTTTCTATGTGAGTCTATATTATCTTGTTAACCCATATAGGTAGCAAGGTTTGACAACAAGGTCATTGTGCGATGAAAGTTAGTACAGGGCTTATATACATTGTCCATCTCAAATATGACCCATATGGACATTGTAGTTCCAGAGATGTATATTTCGACCGACGGACGGCCAATCGGACAGACAGAAGGACAGACGTCCATGGAGAGAACAGTATACCCCTGTTACTTCGTAAAGGGGGGATAATTTACCAAGATAACATCTTACCTTTCAAGACGATGATTCTACACATAATCACTGCGACGAGAGTATACACTTTTGCCATTTTTCATTACGTTTATATTCACTCAAATGCAACAATTGAAACACAATTATAAATTTTTAACACCTGAGGTAACATAACGCAATAAAATGCTCCGATGCTGAACTTCATAATACATGTATTAACTGAAGCAAATAATAGTTTAACAAACGTTTAGTATTGCAATAACTGCCTTGCGGATTATATGATATGTGTGTGCTGTATTCAAAACTATTCAGCCGTGAATCAGGAAGTTAAATGTGAGCAAGTTTAAAGGGACACTGGATTTGAGAAGTAAAAGTACGGAATAACACTATATATCTTTAAACATTATCTAGCGTATTTGTTAATTATGAAAATAAGTATTAAATAAAAAAAGTGTACTACATCAGTTTAGTGTTAATTTCTATTCTCACACATAACATTGTTTATGATGAAGTGGTATATTTATGTACACACGTAACCATATATTTATAAATTGATGCATGCACACGCTATGTTTGCAAAACACTGTATACGCTTATACTCACCACAGGTGGAAGTAACGTACCCTGGATAGTCCAGAAGCCCAATATATTCAAAGAAATATATAAAATCATGTTTAATAAAAGAAAAATTGACAAAGAGCCATGAAAAAAATCCCCACCCTCTGATATTGGAATCATAACAAGGTAATTAAGTATAATTTATAATAGACCTGTCTTCGCGGGCCGCAAAAATGTCAAAAATAGCTTAAATTGACAGAATGAATTACGTTGATTAAACAACTTCACTCTTAACATATCGACTACTGGTCACTGCTTCTAAATAAGCGAACGCATAGGAAAACACGGAATTATAAACGAGCAAACATACAATTATTCCTACAGTCATAGTTTAATCTTCCGGTCCAGTTGTTTAAAATATTACCGTTCGGCTCAATTACTGACACAGACTCTGCTAGAACTATTTATAGCGGTTTTAAAAAGTGATACATTTACCAATTATTTTAAAATTAATTTGAAAAGGAACATTAACTATGTTTATTATTAATCAATGATTTACTATCAACAACTGGGTCTGAAATGTACCAGTGGCAATACTCAATTTGGGATTAGTGTTCAAGATAAGGTATAATCACAATCTGTATAGGATTAGTAGTTTCCCTTTACTAATAATGGAAATGATAGAAATAAGGATAAAAACAGTTGTTTGTCAGGAGTGACCTCCCTTTCGTTGCATACGGGTTTTCTCCATAAATTTAGGGTTTTTTTTTTAAACGTCAGGATTTCAGTGAGTGTTAGAGTAATATGAAAAAGAAAAAGAGAAAGACATATTGTTTCTAAAATAAGTACAAGTTATAGTACTGCTCAGTTTCAATTGAATAATTATCACGAGAAAATGATTCGATTGAATTTATATCAGCTGTTGAAACATAAAATGGAGCGGAGTCGTTGCCAAAATTACCAAAAAATGACCTGGATGTACATGTAAATATTCACACATTTACCTTGTTATGCTCTAAAAGGGGATTGTACAAGGGGGTGTAATCATTATTCGTATAATGGTCAATTTCCATCAAATAATCAGGTCTTTAATAAGGACAGTGCAAACAACAGAGCAAACGTTTTACTGGATTTAAATCAGGACTCGGCAAAAATGTATTTGTGTTTGCAATGACATAGTGCGTTGAACCAAACCAAGCAATCTTGTTTTATCTTTGATGGCAATCCGACATTATCAAATTCAAAGAATGCATATGTGTATTGTTTAGTATAGTAGTTAATGTAAGGTTGTACCCTAATAGCATTGCAGTAAACACCCATTCAGTGCAGGTATTGTTACTCCAAATTAAAATACAATACAATACAAACACAGGGAAGTTATGTATCGTCATAAACATTTAGAAAACATCTAAACATGAAGGTTTTGCTGTTCCTACCTGTTTTACAAAGCTTTACAGAATACAGATCTGAAGACACAATCTGAAATATTCGATCAGAACTCTTCAAATTATGCCTATCTCTGCACCATTGTGACAGTTTATGCGAAATTGTATCTTAAGCATCAGGAAGTAAAAAGTCGCCTCCTGTCTGATGTTTTTGTGACCAAAGACACTTTTGCAAGAGGATTGACATTATTAGAACAAGGCTTTAAAATGGCAATACGCCAGTACCCAGCCAGTGACACTGATTGTGTACTGTACAGCCTTCTTGATTAGTTACGAGTTAATGCGAGCAGTTCTCTTCAAACAGGCAAAGAACGAGTAAAAAAAGAAATGTTATATTATTACAATTTTTACAAACACAAACGAGTTAAATCAAACATTGTACAATAAATTGCTGCCATTATTGTAACAATTTGCCTCATGTATAATATCATAATTTGCTCTTAAATGTGCTAAATACTCATCCACCTGTTCAGTACACTCTTAAATCTGACAATAGCTAATGCAAGCTAAAGTTAAATATATCCCAGACTGAAACAAAATGTTACCACATCAGGCATAAAATACACATAAGAATTATGATAATGAACCGTCAAAGATAAACATTATTAGTTACTAAATGATTTTTTTTTAAGAAGTACTAAGTAAATAGCATGCAGTTTTGATGCCCCTTTTCTGCAAGAAAAAAATTGGCCATCGGTACATTTACTAAAATAATCGAACACTTTCTTTCCAATTAAACGTCATATCCGTTCAATAGCAGAGCGATAAACTGTCGGGATACCAAATGAAGAATATGAATTAGTAATAAATCTTCAACAAGACTATTATAGCTCGCAACAGTTGTCTCCCCTGTTGAGCGATCGGTTAAGTTATTTGAAATTTGATAAGCAGAATAGCAAATTAGTACACGTAGTTGATGCGCTTTACACGTGATGTCACTCTATGTTTCAAATGCACCCAAAGTAATAATTCGACCTAAAAGAGTGATCTTGACCTTCGAAATAGGGGAAAACGCACATATTTCGTGCTCAGCTAAGCATACAATATCCAAAGTCAAGTTCGTGGAAAATATTAATCATATTAGTTAAAACATGCTACAAAAAGTTGAAACTTCGGGAAAAACGTTACTGCAATTCACCTGACATGTTTTACTACAGCATCAGATATTTGTTATGTATACATTGAGTAAATCGTATACCGCTCGATTTGTTTGTTTAAATTTACTATAATATTTTACTAAACACGTATGTTTGGCAACTTCACGATTTTGTTTACATACCTGACGTACATTATAACATCTAGTGTATCCGCGATAAAACCCGCCGCTGCTAGTTATAATTGCCCACGCGACAGACGCAAACACATAATAACACAATATGAATCTAGTTCGTCGGATATGATATGAACGACCCGCGAGTTGCAGACGATTAAGTGGTGTGAAACATCTATGGAATATGAGCATAAGTTTTATTGTTTTACTTGGAAGCGGTTGATAAGAAACCCTTAAGTCTAGAAAGCGATAATGACAAAGCAGTGGATGCGCCCTCGAAAGAATTGTCAGGGAACATAACATTGTTCATGTGTGTCTTAATAGTAACATACCAATCCTTTATGTCATGTTTCAGAAACATATGTATTGATTGTGAAATATACATATTTATGTGTGAGTTGTGCAATTATGTTTATATACATGTACAAACAAACTGCGCAAGACGCATGCGTTTGTATTGAGGTTGATCGGCTCGGCTCGGCGAATGAGGACGTTTACAAAACATAAAACAAATAACTGAATATTCATGAACGTATTCCATTTGTTCAACATTCGTGTTTGTGAACATGTATTATGAACAACTGAATGCATGAATAATTGTGTGTGTTTGTGGGTGTAACTGAATCAATCGATCAATAACGCTTCCTTGTCGAATCCAGGCTTGGTATATCATGTAATAACAAGTCGACCAGCATCTTAAAAGAAAACAAAAATCGAAATGAAAACAATTATATTAAGGATTTTGAACTGTAATACGACATTTTGATGTGCGATTCTTTCTTCGAGTATTTCCGATCTGCCTTGGTATTCTGCATCTAAAATCATAGATTTAGAAACATTTCCCAAACTATTATGGATTCTCAGAAATTCCAACCCTAAATCTTTGTTCACGTTTTTTTTAATAACCATTTAAATACAACATGCACTCAAATGAACATAACAATGATAAAGCAATACTTTGTTAGTATATATATACCGTAATGCATGGTATTTGCATTCGGGTTGGTAATTAAGGTATTACAAATGAAACAAACAAGCACCAATTAGTGTTATTTTCCCTTAGAAAACAAGAAAAAAATATCAATACCAATTCATAAGTCATTCAAAATGTTGTTTAAACAACAAGGTTGAAATAAAAATAAAAACAATAATCATAGAAATGAATATGCCATAACCATGTCTCTGTTGATAATTTAAGATGTTGCATAAACTTATCGTATTTATATACAACTACAATAATCTGCTTACAAGTATGCAAAACATAGAGTACATCATTCGGACCGGAAATAATTCACATTTATCAGTTAATATTACTCAACTAAGCATTGATATTCATACATATGTTCAGTGTTGATGGTACTTTTTTGAGTGCTGGGCAAACCCAACAAAATATTTCAAGGCACAGGCTAACAAGGTTTTATTTCATTGTTTGCTCTGGATTTGATGGCAGTGCATTGACGCTTGTAGGGAACAGCTGACTGAGGCATGCACTCCCACCTATGCAGCTCTGTTGGCGACTCGGCATAAAGTTCGGATTCCCGTCGTTGGCGACTTGAAAGCGTTTTCATCCCGTGACATGACATAAACATGTATTCAACTATTTTTGTTGCATCAACATTGATAAACATCGTTTGTTTTATTAACAATAATACAAATAGCTCTGTTGTTTAGTAGTTTTTAACATTTACAATTGACATAAGAAAACAATCATCTTGAAAATAATGTAGCATGTCATCTTCAACATTCCCTTTCTTTGCTATATTTTGGACACTCGTCTTCGAACAATTGTCAATATATTGAACATTATTTGACTAAATAACATCTACAAATACGGTTTTCACCAGAAATTTCTCAATGTCTATCAGTTTCCATGGCTAAATGTTGTGAATACAGCATTGACGAAAGCAGCGGAATCACTCAAATGATACAGGAATAAGAAGAATGAAAAGTATTTTCAGGGTTTACCATTGATTAAAAATTTCTATTATTCACACACTGGGTAACCTTGCATGTGGTCTTATGTGGTCTGTGTTTAAAGTCAATTAGTCTTTGGTTAAACAATAACAATAAATGTAAAGGTATGTTTTCTACCTATAGGCAAAATATGACAACAACGACACCATACAACCGTAGTTGTTACTGTTATTATTTGTAGTATATAAACGTTTATTTTCTTATTAAACACTTCAGCATATTAACTTTTTATGATGCCATGTCACAATGTATTAAAAAAAACACGTGAATTAATTTAATGGTAATATAAATGAACTAGAGCTGAAACGTTGATAGTAAGAATAATACAAATCCCAAAAAATAAATAATGAAACGTCTGCTCATTTGGAGTGGCAAATGTTGTCAACGCATGCCTGTGGCTTAAATGTTATTTATAATATGAGCATATTATTTTATTTGTAGTATAATTATATTGATAAATATACAAGTCATGATATAATGAACGATCGGAAAATAACACGAATAGCCTTTTCATAATTTACAAAAGCTGAGGCGATAATGAATACAATGTAAATGATGTTAATCTATTCACACACGCACTGTTTATACAAATACGGTGAGGTTGTCAATTTGGTTAGAAGTATACGATCTAAAGAACTAAGCGTGAGGTCAAATCCAACTGGCCAGGAACAATACATAGGATTTTTCTGAACGATTGCATCACTATTTTATTTTGATTAGATACACTTATATGTGAATGTGGGAATATGCACTTTTGCCATATGTGTCAATATTAATGGAAATCTCGTTAATATGCCTGTTCAATCTAGAAATCTTAAAATATATGTTTTTGTTTTATAAATGTGATTGACGTCATATGTTTACTAAAATATAGAAGCAGTGAATGCTACAAATCAAAATTTGGACTTTAAACACGGTCCGTTTTGATTTTTACATTTCCGATCCATTAAGCATTAAGAATGCTAGGCTAGTGTGGAATATACAGATGTTTATCTTGCAAAGCTCAGAACACAAGAAGCCCTTTTTACACTGTCTTCGAACTGGAAGTTCTTGAAAATGTCGCTGCGAACGATGTCACTATTAAGATGGGGCAATCACTTTAAATTTACAAGTCTCGATATGGTTACACCAATATTCACGAATGGCTCTTGCTGATGCTGGAATACGTATGATTTTCGTCCTGGGTGTCGCCCAAAGTTGTGTAGTTTGACTCAGCATCTGTTTGGGGCTGGTTAGGATTCGTGTCGTGTTTACCTAGAAATAATAATGCACGTACGACATATGTCGATTTAAATTATTCGGTGCCTCTGTTATACCGGAATGCATAATGATCGTTGGAAGATATTAAATTCTGACATTATTTACGACAGGCAATGACATCCTATTTCAAAAAGTCGTTTAAATTCGGTGTTGCTTTATAAATTCCTGGCTTTCAACTGCCGGATTAAAATAACAGTCGTTGTAAGATCAATTAATAATAGCACACACCTACTATGGGTATGTTTGACGAACGAGATGTTTGTATGTATCACTATTTCTTTTAAAGCGGTTATTGCAAGACAGGATATGATACTTAGTATATGACTACCATTACTCTGAAATACTAGTATACTGAAATAATCGTTATAAGATAACATACATTATTTGTCCGACGAATATGACCATGATTGCCCTTACAATGTGAACGTCGATTACAAATTGTCTATTACAAATTAACAATGCATTAATAGAATCACCTAAATGTATTAAACACATTGAAAGTATTGTCATTTAATCCTTTAGGATATAGTATCTAACATTTTTATCCATTTAAGTTCGGCAACTCATGTAACTTTGATTTGATATTTACCATTCGATGTATTCAAGTATCGAATAGCAAGTGCCCAACGGCTTGAATTGAAATATTTGAAACAGAAATTTCAGTAGATTTAAATGTAGGTTAACACAATTAATAAATATGTAAAGATTGTTGATATTTAAAATATATAACGTGCTTCCTAAAACGAATTTTAAGCGACATTTTGCGACCCGTACATTAATGTCAAGTAATGCCATACAAGATGTGCAACGGGGAATTTACAGTTATTTACTACTTATTTAGCAAACGAGGTAGTATATAAATATTTGTCAGCATATACACTATTTTGTAAATGTTTTGAACGTGTTAATGAAAGAGTATCGATTACCCACTAAGTTATTCGAAATACGGCTACATGAAGCATTTTGATTCTAACATTTTGTTTATAATACAGTCTTACCAGTTCCAAACGATGGCATATTATAATATTCATTCGCATCTGTTGGTTGTTGTCTGAAATTTATGAAGTAAGCAATGGTTCAAATACTTTCGAATATGGTATATACATATGATACAATATGTTATAATACAAGAATATATTCAAAAAACAGGGATCGACATTGCCAAACCATGAAAGCTTTTTGCTATTAACATAAATAAATAATGAAACACCTTTGCTACAAAAAGTTTAAAACTAAGGACGGATTATATCGTCAACCACGTCTTAATACAAATTCGACAAACTGAAAAATATTAGACAATGTTTCAGCTGTGTATCCTATAGAAAAAGCTGATCTGAATCAGTAATGAAATTCGATCCGCATCAATGTTATCTGACGATAAAAGCATGATGTAAAGTTGAGTTAATAAATGTCGACATCTTTAACGATCAGCTTTAGAAGTGTATTCAACGATGGCTGATCTGTCGTGTGTTAACGCTACCTCATATATATAAATGAATATCGAGTTTTAAACGACTTTATCGTGTATTGTGCACAAAAACTATCGATCGAGAAGTTGTGAGTTAAGGCATTATATGTATGTATAACATACCTGGGTTAAACACGTTTACATATGTTACAAATAAGTTCAACACTGAACATGTAAATGTTGCTAGTAATAACATATGTGTACAATCTTGAAATTAGGTGACACAATATGCAATTATTGGTTGAGTGTTAATATTTTTCGATTTGATTCATAATAGTATTTTCACGATATATAACGAGGTAATGGTATTAAAAGACATCAACTATAACCCTTTACCTATGATGTCAACTGCTCTGAAATAATTTCCTTTACCTTTTTCTCTTTCTCACGACCACTATGACCACACCGATTACAATCAGCACAACTACAACCCCGCCCACGGAGCCTGCGATGGCTGGTACTGGGATTCCATTTTTGTTCTCAAGAGAGGTTCCTGTATTGTCCGCTTTTTCCTCAGGCATCTTTGGTATATCTGTTGTGTACAAGTAATTATATAAAATTACTAAATCTGAAGGAGTCAACGTTAAATGGCGGTACATTTCTCTTCTCGGCATTATTAAAACCATATTTGCGATATCTGTTTTGTATGATTAGTTTATTAAAAAAACATTATATATCTTATGTTGATAACATTTTACATTTAATGGTACAGTTAATACTTGAAATGGAAGAATTACTGTTTGTTTTCTGTTTATTATTATTATTATTATTATTATTATTATTATTATTATTTTTATTATTTATTATTATTATTATTATTATTTATTATAGGAAGTAAAAAACGAAGATATTTTATTGGTGTAATATTTTAAACTTTGGCCATTGCAAATACGGCCCCGGGCAGTAGCTAAAAATGGCGATCCATCTTCTGCATAAAAGAACATGTAAATGAAATATCTGTCTTTTGTGTAATGATATGTTGCCGTGTATGATTATTGCCTCTGGAAATAACCGATTTTTGAAAGTTTTACTTCACACAACGGGGTGAAAGTCAGATGAATAAAGATTTCCATGACAAACACAATATGTACAAAATGAGAAGAAGTGAAACAAGAATGAATCAACTGAAGTAATTTAACTCGGTTTGTGTTCTGCAAATATTGTAATACGTCATTATGTAGTGGACTAAGAATGCAATGGTAATTGCAATAATGCTCTTTAAATGCAAAACATGTACATGTACATTGTGTCTGTAGTGTATAGTGTAGAGGTACGGGTATTTGTCAGAGTTGACAACATGTACAGAATTTGGTCAGAGTTGAAAACATGTACACAATTTTAAATATTCATTATGTTAACATGTTATTCGTATAACAGTAAATATACCACATATATCTCCAGAGTATCTATCAATGCAGTCTGCAGCACATAAGCCATTATCAGAACATCTGCTGCCAGACAAAGACTGGATCATCGTAACACAATATATTTAGACACATATTTACAATCACATTAAAATTACGTTTGTACCGGAGGGGAGAAGTACCAATATTTGAACTAAATGTTCGAACAATGATAAGTGACTCGATTGCTGATCTAAACGTTATCAACAGGTCTTCGTTCCAGACACAAAGATGTGTTGATGGTTTCATAATCGAAATTCACTTACACCCCAGGGTATCGCACGTGACCCGGAGAAGCGAACACAGTTCCGAACATTGTATATCCCATCAGGTACATATACTTGCTCGAAGCTAATGAAGGATTATTTTGATTGCGAATATTAATTTTATGTTATTTTCTACCATAATATACATGTATGTTGTTTTTAAATCCCCCGCTGTAATGCCCTTCGTCCGTACGTTAGTCGGTCAGTAAGTTAGTAAAATCGTAAGTCTGTCCATAACATTTTCTTGTGGTACATATCTTGTATCCCATGTGACAAATTTTCGTTAAACTTGCCTTAAGTGTTGAGGTCCTTTAGACGATGTGTGAAAGGTTTGCTCACGGTCAATGGATTTATTTAAGGTTTAAAGATTAAGCCTCTATTTTTTGGCCAAAGCAATTTCTCCTAGAACATTTGAAAGATTTTCATTAAAATTTGCTTAATGTAAAGGCAATTTAGACGATGTGCATAAATATATAAAATGGCAAGCCGCCTCAAGGTAAGGTTCACACCATAAGGTTAAATGTTTGAAAGTCCATTTTCGTGTCCTCTTCAGATATCATATACCCGTTGAAGGATGTTCATGAAATGTGTATAACTGTTATTGTCATCGCGACAATGTGCACCGCGCATGATGAAGTCACACCGGCGGAAGATCAAACTTTCACTTGAAGGTAAAATATTCGGTCCTCTATATGTTTTTCTACTTCATATCTCCTATACCTTGAATAACTTCATGAAACTATGATAATATGGTACGGTCGATGAGACGATGTGCAAAAGTCATGAATCAGTGAATTCGGGTCAAGGTCAATGTCAAAATTGAATGTTTACAGTTTGAGCTTTAAGTCCGCTTTATATCTCATTTGAAATATCCTCCTGAAGCTTGCTTGCCTCTGATATTCTGGTGCGCACGTCAGAGTTTATTTACGCTGGTCCAGTTTACCATTTGAAGGTCAAAAGAATCGTGGCGGGGGTTTTAGCTGTCTTTTTGAGGGCCTTGTTAAGCTGTCTTATATACATGTTATATATATTCTCATTATATGTTTGAGTACTTTAGTCTGCCTTTCTGTTTGACAATCAACACTTAATGACATTTTAAAATAACAACTGTCATGCTGATGACCAATCCAATGACTGTAGACGTGTTTTCAACTTTCAGATGACAGTGCAAGTTTACTACTCTTCCAATTTCCACTCCACGAGCAGAATTTCGGGTACTTATTTATGTCGCAAAATAAAACATACTACTGTGTGCACTTCATAATCTTAAATTTAACCGAAAATAACGTAATTTTATACGATTTCTTTAAGGTACAGCTCGCTCCAAATGTATCGTTTAAACAGAGACGTAGATAACAGAATCTTCGTCTCTGGTTTTAAATAGGTTAACGTGACGCTCATCATGTTTCGTTCTACGAAAACCGACTTAAATAACAAAGCAATTTTGCTTTCTCATCGTTATACATATTTTTTCAAAACTGGTATAGGCCACTCTCCTCGTTTTTGTTCTACGAAACCCGGCTTTAAATAACAAAGGAATTTTGCTTACTCATCGCTATAAATACTTTTCTCAAAATTGTATGTGCCGTGCAAGCCATTGTAACTGCATTTGCGGCGATGTAATTAGATCTACATATCGTTACGTAGGCAAGTATTCGTCCGCACTAAAACAAGCCATTCAAATTTATAAAGAGTGTGTCTTAACGCACGGGTCGAGATGTGTGTGCACTTTGTATCATCCTGTTTATTTTATAGAGATAACTTAGACAAAATAACAACAACATTTTGACGTTCAGAAAGCATAGAAAGTATGATGAAAATGGTAATGAGAACTGAATATTAAGANAAAATTAATATTTGACGAATAATAATTAGCACTATCGCATGATAGTGTATTGCAATCTCGACATCCCATTGATGAAGTTCCTTGTAAGCACTATCGCATGATAGTGTATTGCAATCTCGACATCCCATTGGTGAATTTCATGTTCTCTGATCTATTAATAGCCTTAGATTATGAATGACCTGTGCGCAAGAATACACTTCGTAGCACATAGTGGACTATTTTACCATTCATAATATAAACATACTCAGCGTTCTGCGACATGTATAGTGAACACATGTAGTGTGTTTTTTTACTTTTACTATATACGATCCGTTCAAAACTATTCCATTTAACACGATATTTATATTATGTGTCAATTTGTAAATGAATATAGTTCAAGAACTGAAACCGCGCCGCATACTCCTTTTTGCGCGTTTGCTTACAGGTTCGTTGGTTTAGCTAAGACACTTCGAATCGGAATTCGTAGTCTAGTAACCTTAGTCGTTCGCAAGCGAACAACTAAAAATCGTGCAATGTTGTAAACTCAAACGTACATAATGTAATTCATAGACTAGTTGGTGCTAAAAAACGAATTACGCTAATAAATATACTTCAATCTTTCATATCGACTACTGATAATTACTTTTTTATACAAAAACTCTTTGGGTAATTACATAATTACACCGAATTATAAATGATCAAACATAACACGATGGCTTTCAATCCACTTATTTTATAAATAATAAGTGTGCGTTCATAATATAAATTATGATCGCATCAACATATATACAATGCAAATCAAAGTGCATTTATATTTTACGATAGTCTGTACTTCGCGGTTAATTGTGTTGATGGAAGTAACGTTTTTAAATTAGATAAGACTTGTATTGTCATATACTACGTACATATTAGAATTTTGTAAACAATTTTTTGCAAGACATTTTATTAAATTATGTAAACATGATAGTCAACAAGAATACATTTCGCATTTGAAATTCTGAAAGCGCGCACCAGGCCAGTACATATTTGCTGCAGAACCTAAACTGTAGGTTTAATTGCTGTATTATTATAGAGCGGACTGTCCAAAAGAGTACATCTTTTGTAATATACTGCCCAAACAAGACTGTCATATTTAGTGATCTCAGAGTTATTTGCGATAACTTATTTTCAATGAACGTAATGCAGATAACGTATAATTATTTTACGTTAAATCTAATTTTTAAACACAATGTATATAGGAATTAAACAAAATTGTTGATGTGTGCACGAAGGCCTTTAAGTAACAGGTTTCGATGCAGTATAGCGCGTAACAAAAACAGAGGTAAATATGAATATATAATATTTGCATATAATTTCACGAAATTCCTTAACGATTCAGGATTTTCCTGAAATGACTGTTTCACTTACGGACTTCACAAAATGCCTATTTTTTCAGGAATTTCGCGAAATGACTGAAAATGGTGATGCAATTTTACACAGCTTTACAATAGGCCTTTAATAGGATTCAGCAAATTTGTGAAGTGCCCTTGTTGTATTTTAATGAATACATAATTATATAGCTTTCTGTTCAATAGTGTAGTTACTTGTTCAAATGATACCATGTTAACACATATTGATTTTTTTTATATGATCTTATAAATATTGACATATGAGCTGCGTAATGCGAAAATGGGCTGTATGTCCTGTGCGGTCAGCGTAGCTCCAGACCAGCCTGTGAAAAAAGGGAAGCCCCTGACCAGACTGCGCGGATGCGCAGGTTTGTCTGGAGCTAGTCTTGCCGCATATGGCACATGACCCATTTTCGCATGACGCGGGTCATATTGTTTAGTCTGTATACGTGACTTTATAACAATACAAATTGATTTCCTTGGCTATTAAAGTGTGTTAAGTGTGAATAAAGAAGACATTGTGTTAAACCAATTTAGAAATGTATTTTAATTTAGAGATTTACTTTCGCTTACTTACAAAACAGCTTGCAATACAAGTTCATAACTAATATATGAAGGTAATCTATAACAATACACACACATTTATAACAAGAATTCTTCTAACTCAACGGTGACATGCCTCGATGACGCCATATTCATAAGTTTAGGATATCGCCGGAAGTGACACGTTCATTCGCTGCCTGAAATCGATCGTGACATCCAACAAATTTCAGCACATTGTTCACTTTGAAATGTCCTCATTCTTCAACTTATATTAATATTTATGAAATATTGAATATAATATAAAGAAGTGAAACTCCAGAAGCTGCAGCAGTATTGCACTTCTATCAAACACACCTTCGTGGTCCTTTATTTATGGCAAGGAACCAATTGCCAAAACGGTACAGTACGGCACAAAACGAAACAACATGTACACATAGTAGAATAAAGCTGGTGTCATCGCCTTGGAACGGTCAATGCTAGGCACTGGAGGTTTAAAATAATATGTTAACATTTACACATTTAAAATTCTAAGACTAGCGGTGAATAACTGAAACAGAGGGGCTGTTGTTGATTTATTCTTTATAGTAAGATTTTGTGAGCACTCGCATGTAAATGCGGTAAAAGCTCAGATACAAACTTTAAGCAGACTGGTGCTAACAATGATACAATTGTAAACACACTGATGCAGCATCCATACTTATGTTTAAAGTTGCTTTCAGATGACGAGTTTTTCTTATAACAGAACAGTATTTATAATTATGTTATACATAGCATATAAAACCATGATTAACCTTCGTTAAGAGAAGAATACGTATGCATTTGCTCGCGACTGTCACCCAACTCTGTATAGTCTGATTCGGCATCTTTCTGTGTGTTAGTATGTGCAGCTTGATTACCTACATATGGAAGTACACAGACGCTGTGGCTTTCGTTGAACGAATATGGCATACTACACAATATAGATTCCGACAAAAAGCATTTGACGGGGTTCATTTTACATTACTTAAAGCTAAAATACTTTTTGAATAATGTATACATCCTTAAGCTCTTGTTGCAGTAGGACAAGAAATGCACTGTTTAACACTTCATGCAATTTTTGTGAACGTTTTTTAAATTGAATATTATAACACTGAATCTATTAAATATTCAGCAGATATTGACATTTGAAATAGAACAATGTGTACCTGCTGCAAAAGTCCTAACATTATAATATTCGTTGGAATCGTTGGGTTTCTGTCTGAAAAGTAAAAAAAAGTGCAAACACATAATAAATAACATTTTAACCGACAATTCAGATTATATTTGTTTTTATAAAAACACAACTTCAGTATTAACCCTACGAAAGAAATAAGATCAATAAAACTGTAAAATGTGAGCCTATCCGTATGCTTGCGTTTACAACCACGATAGGATGCACGGTATAATTTAAATCAACTTATATCCTACAAAACGCAATAATTAGTGATATCATACATACATATATATGTAATATGTAGATAATATTTGCTTAAACATGTATGGTGCTATATATATATATCAATAATAAACATGTTTTCATCTGAACACACTTAATTCCCGTGCCTACCTGCCCACACTAGATGAATATGCTTATACATCCGAGGTTCAAAATAAACGACATTATCAGTAAGGCTCACCACACGTGTATTTATATATATCCAGTTACACACGGTAAATACACATGCTGTTTTTGTTAACTATACTTTGAAAGTTTGTGCTTTTCTGAGATAAACTCGGCATATAAACACAGTTTCGAGTGTTTTGTTACGTAGCCTAGGAACAATAAGGATGCGGGCTAAACTATCTTTAACTCTTTGTATACGCTTTATGATGTAATAATACAGTGTAAGTGTTGTTTTATTCGTTTTATCAATAACAAACGCTTACTTGCTAACAACATTACAGTTAACGTCATGTTATCCATAATATATCAATATTTACATGATTTCGTTCACGTTTCAAATCAATTTAAACATCATGACATTTACAAATAGAATAGGAGTCTTGCCAATATAGTAAGCATTGCGAACGATACATATTCACATAACGCATTTATAAATTTTATTGTTCGAATGTCAAAAACCATAACAAGGCTGGAAACAAGAATGAAGCATATAATTCCCAGGGAAGTAAGTATGCTCATAGTACGTTTAGAAATATGTTTTGTCTGTCGTAGGTTATCTGTTATGGCTCTCCGGGGCGATACTTTTTTTCTGTAGGAAAAAGAGAAAAATAAGTATGTGTTATTCAGCAACAAAAGAAAATAGGAGTCATTATGAAAGTAGTTCCTGATTTCTGTTTAAATTAATTTGCACGTGCTAAAACACGCGAACTTTACAAACAAATAGTTATTGCGTAAAGCAGCGCAGTAAAGCTACATTCCTTGAGCAATTGATATGGTTAAGTCTACAAAAACGTTAACGTTGGGTTAATTTGGCATTTATTTTGCATTTATTGGCTTAATAGCTTCGCGGTGTTTACCAATACCTATGACGTTGCTTATATTATTCACTCGATATTTATTAATAAATCCGATGTCATTTTGTATCGTTTTAACGTCTGGGAAACGCATGTGTTTTCGAGCAAAAAAAGGGCAGAGAAAAGATTTAAATAGTTCTTTTTCAGACGAATAGTAAAAATTAGTGGTAGAATATAAATACTATACAACTAAGTGTAATTATTGGGGTAGTAACCAACGGTTTATCGTTGCGGGCTTGTTATCAAACCACTCAGGATATCGCCTTACCGCAAAAAGCAACACTTAACCTGGAATTATTTCTTAAATAGCCATCGAGTTTGCATCTTTATACATTCAAATGAAGACGTCTACGTAACCGTAGTTAGATCGCAATATGGTCGCGCTATACTGTTGTTCTATGATTGATAATCCACACACGTTTGTAATACTAGATCTTACTTTCAATATAGAATAAATTATTATATTATACTTCGTTTGATTTGAAGGTCGAGCGTTAAAATAAACCATTCATGTCACTTTGTCAGCATGTGCGCCGTTTATTAGTGCAATGTAAACTTGGATACTTCTTAATTAATTGTTATTGCATTGATATATGTTTCCTTCTGTAGCGAAGGGATGTTTTTACACTAAACAAAACCTTTCTTGACATTTGTCATGGAAACATATTGTTTATAACGTATGTTTAAACATGTCTCTTTGCAAGTTGGAATGTAATCGTCGAACTCCTCCAATTTGTCCCAAAACTCCTCCAGTATAAACAATCTTCCTTCTAGGATATCCTTAAGAATGGACAAAGTGGATAACCACTATCAAGTAACTGCAATCTTCGTCCAGGATCTGCACGTATATGTGCAATAACACAGCATAAGACGATATATCACACAGATCACAATGCAATGGATGAATGGATTTATTAGTATTAACGATATAATATACTATTACTGTTAGGTATAATGTATTTTAGTTTGGATTACTTCTCATTTTATATTTTCATTATTATAATGAAAAACCATGCATGTATGTAACTTACCTTTGTGAATATATGTGAATATATGTGTACAACTCTACCAATGAAATTTATAAATGATTTTAAACATTGCAATATGAGATACACGTTCAATATTATCTACTTTGATGATTTGCTTTTAATTATCTTATGTTGAGCATTTGGAAGACATGGGAATCAGCATAGATCCCTGTCATATATTATTTGATGTACATTGGATTAAAAATCAGCCCTGATTTTGCAATGAATGTTGTATATTGTATTCCATTAGAAAGTAATACAACGACTCGTATATATTATAAGACAATACCTTCTTGAGCCGAAAATGTATTTAGTATTTTGGATACCTTACTTATTTAACTATCTGTTGAATATGCATATTTACAATTTATTATTTTAACATTTCAACTAAATAATTAATCATTGATTATATGACAACGTCTGCAAATTGTTTGATAGGTTTGCCTTTAATTTTTACATCTACAATTAAATGCTTCTTTCAGTGAAAACAACATACCTACATGTATCTAACTAAATTACGTACATATTAAACAATATAAAACAGTTGCCAATGAGTAAACAATTTTCATAGTGTAATACCACTGTAATAAGTATGGCGAATGCAACATCACTGTGCAGAAAATTAGTTGACAAAAAAGTTGGATACATGTACATGCATACAGAAGGAACTGTTTAGCTTTCGAGGTATCCACGGTGTTAATTGACGGAAACAGCTGTTTTTGTCGACATGGAAAACACATATTTAGATTAATATATACATTTAGTTAACCTTGGATAACAATCGCCAATGATTAATGTTGATAAAGTATAATTTGACAAATAAAATGATCATATTATTTCGTTTCATTATTAAGTGTTAAATTATATATTTTATGATACTATAATTACATTATGCTTATCACATAATTTAGAAACAAATAGTGTATGTTTTGGATAGTATTGCACGGATTAAAACGATGTGTTATTTGTTATTGTATAAATAGGCCTCCCTTTCTGTCATAGGTTATCCGGCTGTTCGGCTGACATAATTCGGACGTATGTTCCATCTATGCACCAACATATGGAAGGAAAACGCCGATCCCGAAAAAGTCATAGTGAGCGTTCATAACCAGAGAAAACAGTTTCTATGTACACGCCCAATGTGTTGCTGGTAACTTTAAGAAAATTAACAATAGGCAAGAAAGGTAGAGCAAAATGTAACTGTTGTCGCGTATACAAAGACCTGTTTAGTCTTGTCTGTTGTCGTAACATAGGCTGCTCCAGGTCAACTAGTCCGTCTAAGCTCTTTCAGACAACTTAAACTTTCGGCGCAGTTCGTCGTCAATTAGACCAGTCGCTTGAAAGAAAAACATCGAAATCGTTGCTGATATCTGTGTCTTAAACAAATGACCGCCATTTTGCTCAGTCAGTCCGGATGGCAATCAGTACTAAGAGAATCGTTAAAAATATCCGCTTTAATAGGGCGCTAACTGCCAATGTAGTTGTGTTTAGACGCGGTTCGATCATCGCTATAATTGTATTTCGTTCAAATCAGTGTGTCACGTTTTTATTTCATCTAGTAGCGAACATCTTTTAAAACTACGATTCGAGAATGTGTATTGCGATTTGGAGTTTTGGGTAAACAACTGTTTTTCAACTCATAGAATGGAAAAGTATTTAAGTCAAACAGTGCTTTTAAATACAATCCTTTGCCGTCCACTTTATTCCAAATTAAAGTTACCGCGTTTTAAACGTAGTTTGCTGGACTCTAAATGGACTAATATTATATCACATCAATGATATTTAATCCATGATTCATATCACATTGGATCACGTGTATGCTATTTAACACTTCATAATAGCGTGTTCATGTTCTGTCCGTTGTTTCGTCTTCAAGCAAAGGTCGAAGGGAAATTAAACACATGACTCGTACCTTATTTTTGGATGAGATTTTGATTCGACCAAACAGGTTTGCGAATCTAGCCATGCAGTTAACAAATCGCAAAGACGTCGAACTAGTTCTGAGTATGTTGTAAAACATTATGAAATACCTTTCTTACTAGAAATGCTATATTTGGTAAACTACTTTCTGTTTTACTTTACACCAACATTGTTGAAATTGAAAACTCCTGCCGTATAGATCATATTGTAAAACGAACAATATTGACTATACCCTAAAGTAAACGGGATTATATATGCACATAAGTTATTGACATTTATGCCATACAACTCTGACATACAAACGTACTAACATGCAGACACACGTTTCCGAAGTCATCCTTTTGCGAAATTGCGGTTATGAGTAGTGAGTTCGGTTTAGGGTTTCACGTGGATGTTGACGACAAAGCGAACACGCCTTTCAAAACATACAAAAGTATACTTGATTGTTAAGTGTTAAATCGTAAATTTAAGCTAACTGTGATTTAAACGAAGCTATATTTCTTTAAAACTATAAGCATAGTTTTCTTCAATTGTCATTTTAAATTAAAAATGGAAAATAAAAATGCAATGAAGGAATTAGAACACATGAAACAAAAAGAAACACATCAATTACAAAACAACAAAACACGTTTTAGCGAAATTAACTCCGGCATTTGACGTTTAATGAACTATGGGTTGAAATATCCAAGTGATGCGCCTGATGTCACTGTATCTTTACCTTCTGCCTGTAAAACTGAAACTTAAAGGTTTTAACTTGTGATTTATATTTCGAATTTTGTTTCTGTAATATGTATTGTGTATTGCTTAATGAAATACATTTCTTAACATTTCACATCGAAAATAAAAAAAGAATACTCAACATAAATCGTCTATGATAGAATTCTAGTGTGTTTGTTTGTTTTGGAAGGTATAAACACATCGACACACCAGAACGGCAAATATAAACCTCAATTCAACACCAATTGGTTCTGGTTTCTATTGCGTGTTGGCGCCTTCTAAACACAATAATAGAACTACTAATTATAACGCATAGTGACATGTTATTACCAGCTAGCGTGATACCAATTTACATAACTATCTTGTTCTCCCGCCCATTATTTGCCGTTATGGTGCCTCGGATTTGTCTCTCCTTGTTGTCTTGTGGTTTTGAAGTCCATGCATGAATGGCAAAGACTACATAAAGGACGATAAATTGTAATTCTGACACGTTGTCTTTCCGGTGCCCTTTAATTCCGCCAAAACGAAAAATGTTAATCACCAACAAGCCAAATTAAGACAGCCATAAGTGTATTTTCTTTCGGTCATGTACAACTTTGTTGAAGTGTCGCCTTTAGTGTCGCGCTTTTTGTTGATTATAGGCGCTTAAGAAAGCCGGATAAAAACTTACTCATGTCAGAAACGATCACTATTCGCGGCGATGCGATATATTTGGCATTTGTCGTTCGGTAGTGTTGTCGTTTTAACGCCCCTTAGAGGTTCCAAAACGTCAGCTTGATACAACATATATCAGTCATTATACGCAAAGATCATCACATTGTAAGTACAATAATTGTTTATCATGTTTCAATAAAGCCATACAGGTATATCAAACCATGAATATTACATTAATATATCGTACATATAGTATTTGTTCAACTGTAGTACTGCGTTGAATACAGTTTTAAATGTATGTCAGGTATGTCTTAGTGTTATTATACCTTCATCGCATCGTGGTTCTGAACATAATGTATCTGTGCCGTGGTAAACCACCAAGAAGTATTATGTGTTATGAATATCAGCTGGTAATTTTTCCGATTTAAATAAAAATAAACCAAGATAAACAACGTCAAGCGTTTAAGTTTTGTTTAAAAAACAAACGACTCAAATTGAATCATATGTCTTTAAACTCCGCACATCTCTCCTAACATCGATTGTGATTAGTTTTAAATGTGCCTGTTAAATTCCTTCCATCCTCCTATGCTTTACAATTACAGAGACTTTTACACCAGTTTATATTAGTTTTAAATTTGCCTTTTGTTTATGTTGCTCTGCCTCAGACTATAATGAGTATGAGAGTTTACCCATCCATGTTGTTCTTGACATTCATGCCATGTAATAAACAACTGGAAACGCATTAACAACCGCCATGTAATATTTGAAATAACTAACCAATGATTTATTCAGATTAAATGATGTTTCATCATAATATATTGGAAAACATATTGACATTATAAGACAACATAATGGCGTTTAATTGTTGAATTCCGGTACCGACGCAATAGCACGACGTTAGGAAGAGCTCAAATGCATTAGATCACTTTCTTTAATTCAACTGGGAATATTTGTCTGTGTTCCGTTAATTGGTGGATATCAGAAATATCCATTAGGGATGCTGTATGTTGATTACTGCCGTTTGATAAATATACAGTTATTTCATGGATGCTTGGTGAAAAGTCAAAACTGTTGTCCCAAGGTATCAGGGATGACTTTCCAAATGTCAGCCCTGATACCGAGGGACAACAGATGTGACTGTTCACCAAGCATCCATGAAATAACTGTTTTATTACCTGATCAAATTTCAAACATAGAAACAAGAGCAAATTAAATAATATTACATATAATA
>VMBQ01006302.1:37785-53075 GCA_007657795.1 Dreissena rostriformis | reverse complement strand
ATATCATATTTTTGTAAAGTTTGGAGAAAATTCAAGAAAAAAATATTAAACAATTAAATACATTTTAAGTTGTTTGATGATCTTTTCATGTATTTCAACGTTTTCTATGTCTAGATAAATACCCTATTTGTACCCATTGAAAACCTTTAAAACTTTCATTTTGCATTGTTATTTTGTGTTGGGCTTGAAGAAAAAAGATTGATCTGTACGCAAATGTTTACATTATATCCCACAATCATAACAGTTTCCAATTTATCGACAGTGATTTATCAGAGTGTTTGACATAAGCCCTCTGGGACGTTGGCCCATAGGACCTTTTCCCCTTAGTGAGAATATGGTGCCGAGGTGAATAACGCAAAACGATTTGAAGATAAATAAATAAATAACAACAACGAAAAAAGGATGAGAATTTAATAATAATTGATTAAAACACAGATTATGATTTCGTTTCAGTTTTTTCTAAAGTAATTGTAAGGTCTATTTCGTTTCCATAGAAATAGCTTATGTCGTCCGTTAGTAAGCTCAAATTTGATTGGCTGACGGTTTCAAGGGCTTATTCTAAAAATAAATGCTGCTCGAGCAGGATTTTTCTGCTGCAGCTGAAAAAAATGCTGCTCGAGCAGGAATTTTGCTGCTCGAGCAGCATCAAGATACTGCTCGAGCAGCAAATTTGCTGCTCGAGCAGCATATTGCTGCTCGAGCAGCATTTAAATTCTGCTCGAGCAGCATTTTTTTCTGCTCGAGCAGAATGTTAAAGTTTCGACCCCTTTGGTGCGCCATATGTTATATCAGCGAGTGCGACTTCTATCCCGTGTTTTGTGTGTGGGCATAACATCTCATCCGATAATGATTACTAAGACGATAGCCAAATGCATTGCTGGATTGTGTCTCTTCAATTATCTAAATTTTGGTATATTAACCCATTTATGCCTAGTGGACTCTCCCATCCTTCAAAATTGGATCAATTTATTTCCAAAATTAGGGATGTCTAGTATATATTTTTTTTTATTTTTAGAATATTTCTTACAGAAATTCCTTTAAGCAAACAGCGCAGACCCTGATGAGACGCCTCATCATGCGGCGTCTCATCTGGGTCTACGCTGTTTGCCAAGGCCTTTTTTTAGACGCTAGGCATAAATGGGTTAATTTTGTCCGCCCTTTCACTCAAAAAGTTTTAATGGTGTTTTCAGCAAACTCGGTGACAATGTTTGTGAGCATATTCTAAGGACCATGTTTGATAAACAGCAAGGCCGCATGAACAACATGAATGAAGGCCCTAAATTCCACAACATAATACACTTAAGGCTTTATAATAAAATGTGCATATGCGAAAATAAATGATAATAGCATGTTTTTATCTCCAGTATCTCCAGCATTTTATGGGCCAACATTTTTATCGCAAATAAAAACATCCTTCACAGATCACCGATCAATATAACTCATACCTTTAAACGGGCGTATTGTATGAAAAGTTGGCACTCCTGTTTAGAAATCGTCTCTTCGCTCAGAGTCAGGCATTTAAATAATTTTAACGCTTGGATATAACATTACCATCTATTGACCTGACATTGCTTTATTTTAACACAGCTTTACTAGAAATGCTTCCGAAGGAGGAATACCGTACCGTTAACAATCCCGTTATAGCAATTTAAGATTATGACGAGCCCGCGTTTTGGAAAAACACGGGGCTCAATTCATCTGCGTAAAGTGTCGTCCCAGATTAGCTTATGCAGAACGCGCTGGATTCTCGGCGAAGACACTTTCCGCCTAGACTGGATTTAAGTTTAGAAGATACTACGTTGAATACAAATCCACGAAAGCGGAAAGTGTCTGATTAACCTGTTCGGACTTCAAAGGCTAATCTAGAACGACACATGTTTGCTAATCTTCTTAACATGCACATTTATTTCATATTTTTAAGGCCAGCAAGATTTTTAACACAATTTAAGACACTTTATTCTCGTTTAACATACATTCTACAAAAAAAAACAGGCCGCAGGGGTGATCGAAGAATAAGAAATAATTAAAGCATTATGATTATACATGTACTGAACATTGCAATTGAATAGTAAACCTATTAAATCCACGAAATACTCTTATAATTTTCACCCAAATGCATGTTTTAGCCAATTTAATAAGGTAAAGATGAAAATATTGCTTACATTGATGTATAACAAGGAGTGAAAAATAATGATCACACTTGTGTTATGCAGCTATATGCGAGTACTATATTCCCATAGAGTTGGTAGGAGATAACATAGCATTTTGATGTATTCTTCAAGCATATGACTTAAATATAAATGTCAGTTAATAGCTTATTCTTCAGGTAGCATCTTGCTTAGTTTGTTTTAAATTATATAATTACTGTACAAATTGAACCTTCTAGAAAAATAACTATCGATGGGTTTTCATGCACACAAAACACAAAAAGTACTTAGTCACAATATAATGGTATTGTTTGGTTGAGTGTGTCCTTCAGATTACTCTTAGTATCAGTTGAAATATTTTCATTATGAATAGACTAGCCTTCTTATTACGGAGAACACTCTCAGTTGTTAACTAAGCAGTTGAAGTGTTGCATACATGTCTCTGTATTGAGCCACTACAACACAATCTACAAAACACCATCCTCCAGTCTGAAGGTTAAATTATTTATTAAGTAGTATCTTAAAGAGATCATAATAAAATGTTCAGTTAAAAGTTGTTATAGATTGAAAAATCACAGCTTCACAAAATAGTGTTCTTACTGAAAACAATGAAACACACACTTCCTAATATAGTAATATTGATGAAAATGAAATGTTCACAGTTTGATGAGAATACTTCAATCAATATAGCTGTCAGTCAGCCACTTTGAATGTAGTCAAAGCAAATATTGTGTCAAGTACATTTACTACTATACTATGTTTGAAATCTAAGACCATGTTAATGTGTAATTGGGAAAAACTAATGGATTATAAATGGTCATTATCAACAACTGTTCACGTATATTAAACATGTAGTGCATAATGTACGTGAAAGACGAACAAGTTACTCTAAGTTAACATTGTACAGACAAATGGAATCATAAATCTCAAGACAATCATCAAACAGAGAATGTCAAAATGTAAGCCAATTTCGAATTTATTGCGTATAACGCGGTATACGAAGCATTGAACTATAATCATAACAAGTGTCTATACAGATATACTCAAGTACTTATTTTCATAGAGAAGGAAATGGGGAAGGGGAACCTAACACATGGATGTTTGTAATATAAAATCTGACTAATATATAAATGTCAGTCAACAACAAACATCTAGTGGTGATGGTTTTCGAGTATTTCAACAAGTGTTATAATAATAACGTATATTTGTAAGCTTGTAGGAAAAAGCTCTTTAATCAGACAGGGCTATTCATATGAGAACAGAACAATAATTCTTCAAGTATCTAGTCACATGGTGGTATTGTTTAGTTAAGTATGTGTTTCAGACATCAATTAGTTTCACTTGAGCCCTACTATAAAGCCAAATGTAACGAATCCAACATGTGAATGGGAAATATGACTGGATAAGGAATGGTCATGAGCAACAACTCTAACGCTTTGGAATATTCAGGTTCTTTTGTGTATTATATACTGCTTCATGATATCTCATGCGACATAAGCATTGATAGTTCGATTTTAACGTTTTGGTTTTCTTTTTAAGCGAGATTATCCGAATTTAAACTCTGATTACATAAACATTAAATTAAAACAAAATATGAACGTATTACCTTTCGTTACGACTTATTTTATTTTATTTCCTCGTTGGTAATACAAACTTATGTTTACTTCCAGCATTCAGCAAATGGCAGAAGGAGGAATCGGGTATACAGAGTCAGAGACTGGAAGCGGTAATAAAGACAGCAGCCTGTACAGTCGTTATTCTCGGGTAAGTCAGATACTAGAAGCGTTCCCAGACACATCAGCCTTCACAGTCGTCACTCTCTGGTACGTAAGAGTACGTAATCATTCTCAGACACAGCTGCCTGTATAGTCTTCACTCGCAGGTAAGTAAGGGACTGGAAGTATTCCTAGAAAAAGCCGTCCGTTTAGTCATCACTCACTGGTAAGTAAGAGACTGGAAAAATTTCTAGAAAAAGCGGTCGCTATAGTCGTCACTCACCGGTGAGATAGATGGATAGATAAGTCAGATATCAGGATCGTTCTCAGACACAGCAGCCTATGTGGTCGTCCCTCTCAGGTAGGTCAGAGACTGGAAGCGTACCCATACACAGCTGCCTGTATAGTCGTCACTCTCTGATAAATCAGAGACTGGAAGCGTTCCTAGACACAGCAGTCTGTACAGTCATCACTCTCCGGTTAGTACGAGACTGAAAGAGTTCCCAGACACAGCTGCCTGTACAGTCATTACTCTCTGGTTAGTAAGGGACTGAAAGCGTTCTCAGACACAGCTGCCTGTATAGTCGTCACTCTCAGGTAAGTCAGATACCAGAAGCCTTCCCAGACAGCTGACTGTACAGTCGTCACTCTCAGGTTAGTAAGAGACTGAAAGCGTTCTCAGACACAGCTGCCTGTATAGTCGTCACTCTCAGGTAAGTCAGATACCAGAAGCCTTTCCAGACAGCTGCCTGTACAGTCGTCACTCTCAGGAAAGTCAGAGACTGGAAGCGTTCACAGATACAGCAGCCTGTACAGTCGGCACTCGCAGGTAAGTCAGAGACTGGAAGCGTTCACAGATACAGCTGCCTGTACAGTCGGCACTCGCAGGTAAGCCAGAGACTGGAAACGTTCTCAGACACAGCTGCCTGTACATTCATCACTCTCAAGTGAGTCAGATACCAGAAGCCTTCCCAGACACAGCTGCCTGTACAGTCGTCACTCTCAGTTAAGTCATAGACTGGAAGCGTTCACAAATACAGCAGCCTGTACAGTCATCACTCTTAGCTTAGTCACAGACTGGAAGCGTTCCCAGACGCATCAGCTTGCACAGTCGACACTCTCAGGTACGTCAGAGACTGGAAGCGTTCCCAGACACAGCAGCCTGTACAGTCATCCCTCTAAGGTAAGTCAGAGACTGGAAACGTTCTCAGACACAGATGCCTGTATAGTCGTCACTCTCAGGTAAGTCAGAGACTGGAAACGTTCTCACTCAGACACAGCTGCCTGTCCAGTCGTCACTCTCAAACAAGTCAGATACCAAAAGCGTTCCCAGACACAGCTGCCTTCACAGTCGTCACTCTCAGGTAAGTAAGAGACTGGAAGCCTTCCCAGACACAGCTGCCTGTACAGTCGTCACTCTCTGGTAAGTCAGATACCAGAAGCCTTCCCAGACACAGCAGCCTTCACAGTCGTCACTCTCAGGTAAGTAAGAGACTGGAAGCGTACCCATACACAGCTGCTTGTATAGTCGTCACTCTCGGGTAAGTACGAGACTGGAAGCGTTCTCAGACACAGTTGCCTGTAGAGTCGTCACTTTAAGGTAAATAAGAGACTGGAAGCGTTCCCAGACACTGCTGCCTGTGTAGTCATCACTTTAAGGCAAGTAAGAGACTGGAAGCGTTCCCAGACACAGCTGCCTGTATAGTCATCACTCTCTGGTGAGTCAGATAGCAGAAATATTCCCTGAAACAGCAGCCTGTATAGTCGTCACTCTCAGGTAAGTTATAAACCAGAAGCTTTCCCAGACACAGCTGCCTGTATAGTCGTCACTCTCAGGTAAGTCAGAGACTGGAAGCGTTCTCAGATACAGCTGCCTACATAGTCGTCACTCTCAGGTAAGTCAGAGACTGGAAGCGTTCTCAGATACAGCTTCCTGTACAGTCGTCACTCTCTGATAAGTAAGAGACTGAAAGCGTTCTCAGACATAGCAGCCTGTAGTGTCGTCACTCTCAGGTAAGTTATAGATTGAAAGCGTTTTCAAACATAGCTGCTTGTATAGTCGTCACTCTCAGGTAAGTCAGATACCAGAGACCTTCAGAGACACTGCTGCCTCTATAGTCGTCACTCTAAGGTAATATCAGAGACTGGAAACGTTCTCAGACACAGCTGCCTGTGTAGTCGTCACTCTCAGGTAAGTCAGAGACGGGAAACGTTCTTAGACATAGCTGCCTGTACAGTCGTCACTCACAGGTAAGTCAAATACCAGAAGCCTTCCCAGACACAGCTACTGGTAAGTCAGATACCATAAACCTTCACAGCAGCCTGTATAGTCGTCACTCTCCGGGAATTAAGCGACTGGAAGCGTTCCCAGACACAGCTGTCTGTACAGTCATCACTTTCTAGTAAGTATGAGACTGGAAGCGTTCCCAGACATAGCTGCCTGTACAGTCATCACCCTCGGTTAAGTCAGAGACTAGAAGCGTTCCCAGACACAGCAGCCTGTGCAGTCATCACTCTCTAGTAAGTCAGAGACTGGAAACGTTCTCGATACAGATGCCTGCATAGTCGTCACTGTCAGGTAAGTCAGATACCAGAAACCTTCCAATTCACAACTGCCTTCACAGTCGTCACTCTCAGGTAAGTAAGAGACTGGAAGCGCTTCCAGACTCATCAGTCTATGCAGCAGTCTGTCAACATATAACTCAACTACATTTTTGATGGAAATCCTACATTTGGAATAGCTTCTTACATTTTCCTATAGTTCTGACATGTTCCGATAATTTTGCCAAATTGGGTCATTGACACATCTATAATTTGTCTGTGAACTGCATTTCAAGAATGTGTTTCTTTATATTCCTGCTCGGCGTGTTCGTATCAAACTCAGATTTGTGTTTGGCCATAGCATGTCTCAGATGACAACTGATTACTAAGAATGTTTTGAGAAATATGTTTGTTAAGATTAAAACAAATAACTGCCTGTGGTTAATATGAAATAGATTCGTTCATAAAAAGTATGTGTAAAGTTACATTTATATGGATTTCCTAAATTACTGACCAATTTAATATTTTAGATAAAACATTCCAATATGGTATCTATATGTTATATCGAACTTTTGAAATACTATCAAACACATATAATTAGCATACATAATTTGTTTAATTAAAATATATTAATCTGTCCGTCCTGCTTCAATGAAACCATGTCAAAGTTATATTAAGAGTATACATCCTTAAAAAAATTCAAATACCTTAAATTTGTGAATGCGTAACTTGAGTATAGAAAATACCTGCATATAATACCTTGTGTCTTCATTTTGTATACACATTAAACAAATTGTTATCTTCTCATGTAAACCAAGATTGAATATGGTTTGTTTGTCAATATTAAGATTGATTAGTAACTTCAAGAAACAATAGAAACGTAATCTTAATGGGTGTTGCGGCAGTTTATTTAACCGAGGATACATTTATGGCAACACCGATGCTATTATCACAACCCAATAGTTTTGTTATCAGAATCATCACACATTTATGACCGAGTAGGTTCATAATAGGTACTCAGTGGTTCGATCCCAGGTGCGGTAAACTTTTTTTTATTCTTTTTTTCTTTCTTTTATTTCACTCTTGTTTTTTTCCTGGAGCTCTTTAGTCCTGTTGTTTACATTAATAAATTTAAAGCATTTAATCACAAACTCCAAAACATGCCGAAATCTGTCAACAAGTCCCTGTTATGGAGGATTAAGGTCGAGTTTGATACTGTATGGTCTTATGTTTGTGATTAAATATTGTATTAGTGCTGTGTTTTAGTAAGCCGTTGTGATCCCAATTAAGATTGTAAACAATCTATAATGTTTATGCATAACAGTCTGTGTACCGGTACTTGGGTTTCGCCTAATTGCTGTATTTTAGGAAATTTGACATAGACGGTAGGGATAGTTGAACAAAAAAATCTCTGTTAAAAGTGCGGTGACCCCCCTTTTTTATTTTTGTTTTATGATAACAATACGTAGATGAACATATTTGAGCAGTTTCGCAAAAAGTTATTAGATAGAACTTTTTTAAATTTCATTTTTGTGTTAAAATAGAAAAAAAATGACGTTTTTTTGGGTGACATAAAAATTATAAAAATTAAAATTTCTTAAAATTTAACTTGTGTTCTCCATTTTTTGGTAGTTTGTGGTTTAATTAAATGGTATATGATATATATTAGCTTATATAATATCAATATGTTGCCAATTTCATAGGTTATTAATCATTTTTATGCAATTAGAGATTTTTCAGTTTTAATGAAAAAGTACATGTTATATAATGGTGAATAAAATCAAAACAAGGCCGGTGACCCTATGTTTTTATTTCATTTTTCATATAGTATTTGTATGAAGTACTTGAATATAAATTTTGAGCAAAAGTTATTAGATGGAAAAAAAAATCAGCAAAACTGCAGCAACACCCCTTTAAATAATAAACAGTTTTACAAAAGTAAAATATTACTAGTTGTCCTAAATGTTCTTATGTAAATGCATTTATAATAAAGGTGTAATGTTATAATGATGTTCTGTCACCGTGATAATACTGGTGGATCAATATACGATCAAACCGCAGAGATACGAGTCAATGTTGTTTTAGAAGTTTAAAATGTATGTATATTACACATTTTTTTCCTACAATCCTGGTTATGGTAAAAAGAAAACTGCCAGGTGTTCATATAATCTTTACAAAGAGAATGAACAATATTTTTGTAATGTCACAGGTTTTGCATAAAACTAAGCTGATGTTTTTCCTTAACTTTTGATATTGCAAACATACTTAGAAGTTTAAAAACTCCCACAAATTTGCTCGAGACGTCCAATATTAAACAAACAAGAGAGATGTTAAGCTTTTTACCAAAGTTAAATCTTGGATTATTATAATTCAAAGTTTGCCATTGGTTTGAAATAACTATACACAATTTGAGTTGATTAAATTTGACAGTAGCTAAACTAAAATAGTAGTAATATATCCAGTGAAAGTTCTTATGATTGTATATGTTTATGTCACATAATAATGTACACATTATATGAAGTAAACTTACAAATCAGAGGCTCGAAAGTTGAATCATATCGTTTTTTAAAGCTCAATGAATCTTTCTTAGCAGAGTTCAAGATGATAAAATAATATTGTTTGTAAATGTTTCATTTATGTGAGAAGTATATTCCTCAAACTAACACATATGTACTAGGTGAAATGCTTTCAATAATACAGTTCTCAAAAGAAAGGTGTTACAATAAAACGAAGTCTCATGCAAATGCAGACTATACTGTCGCTAAATTCCTATATTTTTTCTGAAAAAGTTCCCATAGTGTTACCTTTATTTTCCTCGAAACCCGATTTACAGACTTACACTCGTCGCGCACGACTTGAAGCATTCCCACACATCAGCCTGTAAAGCCATCTTTTATGGATTAATATAAGACTAGAAGAAGACACAAATGCATGTACAGTTGTCACTCTCAGGTAAGTCAAGAACTGAGTGCGTTTGCAGACACAGCAGCCAGTACATTTATCACTCGCAGGTAGGTCAAGTACAGAGAGCTTTCACAGAACCATCAACATATACTGTCTTCACTATCATGTTAGTAAAGGACTTAAAGCGTTCCTAGAGACATCAGCGTGTATAATTGTCACTCTCACGTCAGTCAAGGACTGAGAGCATTATCAGACGCAGCAACATTTACAGTCGTTGTTCAAACGTTAAAGTCAGAAACTGAAGCACAAATATTATGGTAAGGTTAACAACAATGGAAGGTAGGGTATATAGCAGATAACTTTAAACTGTTAAGTGCATTTGAAATCATCCTTTTTATATAAATTTCTAATTTCATTTGAAAGTTAAATAATTTATTGATCGTAATGAAAATTTGTTTTAATTTTATTGCATATTTTGAGTGTTAAGCCTGTGAAATTTATCACACACAACGTTTTGTGCACTGACAAGTTTGCTTTCAATCAACATCGACATTAAGATTTAACACTGAATTAAATAAAACAAACAAGCAGCGATTGAGTCTTTTAAACAGTTTCTTACTAAATATTTTCAATGTCACAATTGCGAACGTTAATTAGAAAATATACCATCGTACGCAAATTTATGTATTGGTAC
Source organism: Dreissena rostriformis (assembly GCA_007657795.1). Classification (NCBI taxonomy): domain Eukaryota; kingdom Metazoa; phylum Mollusca; class Bivalvia; order Myida; family Dreissenidae; genus Dreissena; species Dreissena rostriformis. Next base: position 43,074 of record VMBQ01006302.1, on the reverse strand, counting down.
ATATTACTAAATTCTACTTTCTGATAATTTTACACTTCTTTCAAGTTTTAACACGCGTGTAGTGTCATTTTGTTTTTATTCCATTGAAAGTACATGTAATATGGAGTTCGATTTAATTTGGTGACGCACGGTTGGAACTGTGCACAATCGGTATTCCAGTATTGAAATTTTATTTTGCACAGCTGTAATAAACTAAGACAATTATTGTTCAATCAACCCATATAATTGAAAATTTTAACTGTCATTAAGACGGTTGTTTTGGAACTTGACATGACTGGTAATAACTTCAAGGGGAACACTTCCCTCAATCCACCGAAATGTACGAAAACCAACTCGGTATCAGACTTGTACTCAATGTTTATTTTTGTATTTACAGATGTTAAATTTGAAAAAAAAAAGAGTAAAAAATGCATTCAAATAATTGAATTGAATGATGTTAGCTGGCCCTACGTGTTTTGATAAACTTAAATAATTTGAATGCATTCATACTCCTCTATACATTTTCATAATTTATTCTGTACGTTTTAGTCTCCACTGAAGACATTATTATTTAATTAATACCCCACCCTCAGAAATTAGCTCTGACAAGTCCATAAATCAATAGTTGATGGCAAATACGAATGAATTGGGTAGCTAGATGATTTATTTATAATAACATAATCTCGGGAAAACAGACGTCATAAATGCTCTCAAACCATAAAACATATGATGAATACTTTATATTATCGCAGGAAAAAAATCCACATAACTTTGTCAAAAAGCAACAAAAAACAACATATATTTTTTTTTTTAATAATTAACGGCAAATTGATCTGACACTGTAATGTAATAACGCATACACACATAACTCAAATAACAGTTCATTGTTCTTTATTCAGTTTTTAATACAATGTTACCAAGTCCAATATTTCCAAGTCCATATAGTTTTCCCGAGATTATGTTATTATAAATATTACACGTAATGTAAATCGCATTAAAACAGTTTTTAAAAGTAAAAAAAGAATAGTAAAAATAAACGCACATATGTTCATAAACATTAAGCGTATATGTGTTTAGTGTCATCGCACACGCTTTTGATGAACAACACTTTCATTAAAACAAAAACAAGACCATAAAAGCGGAAATTGTCTTAATTTTTATACCGGGAATGTGTATCCATGGCAACAGTTATGCAGTTCTTGTACAAAACTTTTACGAAATCCCAGTTATAATTCCGTGGCTTTCGTTTCGGAAACACAACTGAAATTTACCTTAAATTATATTTCAACTATCTTCAGATATACATATGTGGTTTTTCATGTGCCGATAGTTAAAATGAATACAATTGCACATCTTAAATTGACTTAAAGAGTGTGCTTTTGTGTTTTCAGAATCATGTGGAAAGTGTGTCCCTGGAGATCTGCAGTATAATGACCCGCCTGGGGTACGGCGAGGAGATCAGACGGTGGCGAGTTGAGAAATACAGGGAATCTGATAGGTTGTTGTCAGCAAAATTAAGTACTGCAACTCGAATCACAGCTGGCAGCAAGGGAGAGGGGTTGACATGCGCGCATGAAAGTGACTTCGACTTTTTAGGCGTGTTGAACGATGTTCTCTGTGTGGAAGCTGGTACCAATCTTTACACCATACCAGACGACAAAGATGTGTTTAGGATGGATACACGCGTATATCCAGGACACTGTAGACTGTTACAAGAGAGACCAGCGAATGAACGTTATAAACTAATTACCAATGCTCTGTGTGATGATGGATATGGAGACGTTATATTAAGTAGTAGTTTATTCCTAGATGAATGTTCGGCAGAGCAAGATCCATTTATACAGTTATTCAAGATTCACGAACGAGCGGGACCAGCGATGCCGAGGTCATATTGTGATGTAGTGCATGAGGACAATGTATATGCACTACGTTGTCACTACCCAAGCATCTTACAACAATGGGCTGCCAGACCCCGATATTGGCCTCCACCCGTCATAGTTAAGAAAGTCGTATCATTGGGAGCCTATGTAACACCGGTAGGATCAAGGCAAAGTGAATATAAACACATGGAGTGGAGGATTTGCTTCAACACCGGTGAGGCAGAACTTGTAAACAACCTTAATGACACACAAACAAAAGTTTATGTTATTCTTAAAATGATTCTCAAAGATATCATGAAACCAAAAAATAAAGAAATAACATCGTACGTGTTGAAAAATATCATATTATGGCAAGCTGAAAACACCCCACAGACAGAGTTTCATGAACGCAGCTTACTTCACTGGCTGCATGACGGGCTTAGAGAGCTTAGGACTGCTATTGAGATAAAAACAACTTCGATATTACATGATTCCGGATAGAAATTTAATGGCAGCCTGTGGTTTGGGGGATGCGCTGAAGCATAAATGGGTAGCAGATATCACCGAAATGCTGGAGGAAGGGCCCAGGGTAATACTAAGATTGCCGAAGATACGAAAGGCAATTGTCGCGCACCCAGAGCCGATGATTTGGTACAGCAAGAAAAGGATGGCGGCGGAGATGCTGTATCTGATGGAGATGAACAGAAGTGAGCTCTGTAGAGATCAGAATTGGATGGTGGATCATTCGGATAGCATCCTGAATGCCATACGGGTACGCAGGGAATATATTTTTTTGGAGGTTGGACAACGAATGCTTCAGGAAGGCAGTTCCGTGATGAGTTTGTTTTATTTGTTAAATTTTTTCAAATGAGTATTGAACACAAACGACTAAAATTACACCTGTATCATGGCTGTTTTAATGGTCACATATTCTCTTTACACAATTCAGGTTTAAATGATCGGCGGCTTATATGGTATTTTATTTTCAAAATATGTTATCTTTAATGTAGCATTTAATAAATGGATCCTTAACTCATAGTTCACGCATTTGTGAACGTTCATTAACATAAGTTTAATTGTTCAAATAAATGTTGTCCCGAAGTAACGCTTGCGTGAAAGTATTAAGCAGAATAATGTTATTTCTGACCCTGGGATGTTAATGTCGTTTAAATATAGGTCTCGTCCGCTACAACAGTTTAGTATTTGCAATTGTTAGAACAACATTTATGGCAAATATACAAACACATTTGTTAAAACTTGACAAATGCATCTACATTTCGTTTTGGACATCATATGTAAATATTGTTAAACAAGATTAGTTAGATCTATCTGTGTAACACAATCTAAACTTATTTTCTTTTAAAGGCTGTATTGTTGTACTGGCTAAAGCTTCATGGTAAAATATATGCATTTTGACTAAAACGTTTCAAGTTTCACCCACCTAAACCAACGAATGTCGTGGATAAAATACAAAGGAACATGAATTTAAGTAGCCTCAGTACTATTGAAATCAAAGCGCTGAAGGCGCTGAAGTTGTTCGCTGTTATCGTCCTTGATTAGCTTGTGCGCATTGCACGGGCTAATCAGTGTGCACAGGCTAATCTTATTTGACATGCATTAAGCCCCGTTTTCCCTGAAAGCAGAATAGATTTAAATGATAAACACTAGACTGGCCAATGTCGTCTTACAAGCTGGTATAAACACTTACTGCAGAAGTAGAGTAAAAGCATGTGTCGTCAGCAGTGCAGACAGGCGAGGTAATTCTTCCTAGCATAGTGAGTTGCGGTTCTTACCGTAGCTAAGCCTTCTAAGCACATACTGATTTGCAAAATATGCTCTGTAAATTTAGTCGGCCGCTAACGCGACCAACTAATTAAAAACGAGCAGAAGCTGGTTTTGGTTAACCTTAAAGGCTACATGTATTTAATAAGCACGTTTTAAGGAGTTTATTTCAGATGGACGTTACATAATCAGTCAACAAAATTAAGGAATATTGTTGAAATGTATCAAATGTGCTAAAAAAAGATTGTTGTTAGTCTGGATATGTTATACATATTCAAACATGTATGGAAAATTAATTATAAATAAATGAACATAACTAATTGGTTCAATTTATATTAATAAAGTTCAAAATATGCCGCTGGTGGATTCCAACCTTAATCGAATGCCCATGCATAAAAGACTTGGTGCCTCAACATTTAAAAGGTTAATGCATATTCTGTAGCGTTTGAAGCAGGTTTATTGTAAGGTGTAGCTTTCTATGAATCATGACATTTCTAATGGATTTTCTGGAAATATTTTTGTCACCCTATATCGTTAACAAATACCTGTTTGGTTATTATTGGTTTGTGTTTGTATTCCAGATAGATCATACATACTGGCATAAGTATGTGCAGTTAGTACTTGTAAACTAGCTTACACAGAAAGTGTGTGAGTTGGAGAACTGTCGTTGTTTAGTTAAATACTGTTGAAAAGCGGCGAGATATTAACCAAAGAAGCAATCATATTTGTAAAACGAATACTTGACCCTAACCAACATCATCATTGAACACAATTAAAGTTAAAGTGGAAGTTTATTTGGTGGCATAATGTATAGCACTTGTTCGAAATGCATTTAGTACAGTATTTGGCTAAAATGTCAAATTGTCTTTCATATAAGTATATGTAATAATATAAGCATGCCCAAGTCTAAGTCCAGAACTTATTGCATTAGCATTATTCAATATTCTAACACGGCACGTGCCAAATTTCAAACAAAGAAGAAAATCGACCATGGGTTATTCTGCAATAATTATGGGCGGAGCTTAATGTTTCGAAAATAGTTCCGAATAAATAAAGAAAATATTGCAGTAAAATGCACGTGCTAAAACCCGCTCTAAAAGAAATGTAATAAATGTAGCATGTATAAAAGTGTAATGAAACAACACATTGTATATTTGGTGATAAGTGGCATAACCACGCCTACAAAGAATGTTATTTGTTAGGAAACGTAATTAAGAAAACATTTATAGCATGTCAGCTTTTTAGTAGCATCAAAAATCGTGACGTCATTTAGTTTCTACGATTTTTGTTGTGAATGAAAACGACGTCATATGTTTTGTTACGATTCAATGACGTCACTAGTGAACTTAATACTAAGAAGGGCGGAGTATTGAAAAATATAGTTCACGTCCAAAAGCTTGAACCAAATCAATCAGAATCGTGTTAGAATCGAAATAATATTTTTCTATGATGGTTTGTTGTCGAATAACCCACAGTAAGGAGTATAGATGCGTGTAATCAAATCACTCGTGCTTCGCACTCGTGATTTAATTCCTACGCATCTATACTCCTTACTGTGGGTTATTCGACAACAAACCATGATAGAAAAATATTATTTCTTAAATATACTATCGTGAATATTTGTGTTAGGTTTCAGTTAAAGTATCCGATTTTCGTTAAGCACTTTATA
>VMBQ01006302.1:0-37452 GCA_007657795.1 Dreissena rostriformis | reverse complement strand
TAGTGAGTAGAACAAGAAGCAGTAGATGTTTGACTTTGTTATGCCAGTAAGTAAAAAGTATGTAAAAAGAAGAGTTGTTTATAGACTAAAATTTACATTATCGGCGAGGATAAATGCTGAATCATGCCTGACGTAAGTTCAAAATGGCAGCCATTCTTTTGTTTATTGCAGTAGTGAAACTAGAATTTTAATTTGAACAAAAGCGTTTGTGTTCTACTTGAGTGTGTAACATTTGGAATGCTGATTAAATTTGAATCGATGCATATAACGGTATTTTGTCTTGTTACTCTGCTTTTGCATGGAATTGTTAAGGACTATTTAGAGTGGCGTAAACGGAAAAGATCACACACAATTTAAATATTACTACGCAAGGTTAGATTCAGTTAATTTAATCTGATTTTGATGTTTGATTGCATAAGAAACAAATTAAATATAAAAAATGTATGATAAATAGAATATTGATGGGATAAATCGAATACTAGGTCGGTGCCGAATAAAGCGTTGTTCATTTTGCTCGGCCCGAAAATCTGAACCACTCGCCAAAGCTCGTGGTTCAGATTTTCTAAGCCTCGCAAAATAAACTTCGCTTTATTCGGCACCGACCAAGTATTCTCTATATAGGCTTTCAGTAGCATCAATAAACGTGACGTCATTTAGTTTATACGAGTTTTGTTCTCAATGAAAGTGACGTTATTAGCAAAATATTTATGAATGAAAACGACGTCATATGTTTTTTACAATTCAATGACGTCACTTTATAGTGAACTTTGTACTAAGAAGGGCGGAGCATTGAAAAATATAGTTCACGTCCAAAAGCTTGAACCAAATCAATCAGAATCGTGTTAGAATCGAAATAATAATTTCCTATGATGGTTTGTTGTCGAATAACCCACAGTAAGGAGTATAGATGCATGTTATCAAATCACTCGTGATTTAATTCCTACGCATCTATAATCCTTACTGTGGGTTATTCGCCAACAAAACACGATAGAAACATATTATTTCTTAATTACTAGTATTCAGGCGTCTATTTTTTTTCTAAATTGTATGTTATAACGGATGTTTAATTATTTATACCATTTACAATAACGATATTCGATGGCCCGCTATGATTGTATCAGTCTTATTCCCAGCAACAGTAATATAAAGGGAGGCAAATGTGTAGCGCTTGTGATAGTCAAGAAGAGTTGTGCGCCAATGAAGTTAAAGGCGAGAGATATTGTCAATTATGTTTGGTTGCAGAACAATAGCCCAACGCTAGATAAGTGTATCAGATTTGTCAATATGTACGACTTTTTAACTTAAATATGGATTTCGTTTGGTTAGATAAGTGCTTTGCTCCGGTATTATTCACTCACGATCTAATAAATGTGTAAGCGCATTATCGGGCTGTTTTGCATATTTTTTTCAATCGTATGAACTTTAAGCTGAGAACATCTTAAAAAATTAATACAAAAAAACCCGTTCTTCAACTTACCTGCTGTTGTTATATTTGTCATGTAGCTAAAACTTAAATGTTTTTTGAATGAGTTAACTACACCTTCATCAACATACAATAATTTAATAACAGCAGTCATTTTTTAATAACGAAAAATAAACGACAACAATTAAACATTCACATTTAAAAACATGACAGGTTAAAGACTTTAGACACAATTCTTTCAACATTCATCTGTTTGACCATTTTATTAGATGAAAAGATTTACTCAAGTCAATAATGCATCTTCGCATGTTTACCGGATGTCGTCGATTATACAAGTATAATGTTTGCTGCCAACTACACATGAATTGCTTCGGGAATATTGTAATGTTCTTTTCACAGGTGAAAATAAATACATGTAATGTTGCTGTTTGTGGATATGAGGTAGATACCCATTGTATGTAAACAGGTTTGTCAAAATTATTAAATATTGGTTTAAAGTTCTGAGCAATGAAAATATCATAATGCAAACTGTGTACATACAAGCCTTGAACGATTGTCATAAAGGTTATACAAACTGGGTCTCAAATGTCAAGAACATGTTAAATAATTTTGGATTTGGTTATGTATTTGAAAATCCAAACGTTATACAAGTTAATAGTTTTATTTGCGAGTTCAAATGTAGACTTGTTGACAATTTAAAACAAGGGTTGTACTGTAAAATGAATAATAGAATTGTATTAGATATGTATAAATTTTTTAAAAGCTGTTTGTAATATGAAACATATTCAGATTTACTTCCTAGACGTCTGCAATTATTTTTTGTAAGACTTAGAGTCTCTTGCACATCCTTTGAGAATACAAACTGGCAAATAACAAACCACGTAGTGAACGTTATTGCTTATGTTGTAATTACTTGGATTTAGAAGATGAGTACCATTTTATAGGTAAATGCCGCTGTTACACTGATTTAAGGAAAAAATTTATAAGCCGTATATTTTATGTAAACCCATCTGTTTATAAATTCAACAAGTTAATAGTTTCATGTGACAAATCAGTTATTTATAATGTATGTAAATATATCAAAGAAGCTCTATTTATAAGAAATACGATTCTAAATAATACTGTTCAAAAAGTTGCATTACCGCACTGATAGTTGATTTATATTTGTATTCATAAATGTCTATTTTATGTTATGTAATGTTTATTTGTTATACCTAGTTACGTGACAGAAAATAATATGTATACTTAAGTATGAAGACGATGTGCTTGTGTTGTATAAGTCTGAATAAACTGGCTGTCTGTCTGTTCTTTTCACAATTGAGCCTCTCTCTTGGAAAAGGGTGTTTAATACGTGTCAATAAAGGAAGTCTCTTCTATGCGAAAATCCAGTTAAGGCGGAAAAGGGGCTTTCCTGATAAGCCTATACACATGCATAACCCTTTGCATGCTGGGAAATTTGTCGTCTGCTAAAATGTCGTCTGCTGAATTTGTAAAATTAGTATGTTCTTCCATTTTTTTCAAAGAATACTATCAGATAGCAAACAGTTTGGATCCTGATGAGACGCCACGCTCTGTTTGCAAAGGCCTTCAAAATTCGGTTCCAGCACTGAAAGAGATAAAACCCTGTTTTCACCGAGACACGCGACGCAAATAATGACGCTGCAGCATCTTTAACGAAGGATTATTCTTAGTGAAAATCGCCTTAGCACAAAACGTGCAACGAAAGATTACTCCAGGCTATAAGTGCATCGGCAAAATGACTTCAGTCAGACATATCAACGAATAAACATAGATTAAAGAGCGATTTATTTATATGCCGACAAGTGAGGCCATTTGTCACTGATAAAGCTAGAAATTTAAACAATTTAAGCCCTTAATCGTTCATTAATTGCAGCCCAGACTCGTTTTACGACTATTTTACAGTGTAATTGCAGACATGAAAATCACAAAAACCTGTCGGTTTCGCGATAAGATCTTTGTTGTTGGTGTTTATTTACAAAGGTGACGTTAACCTCGACCCTTTTTGTAACAAAGTAGCCCCTTTGAATAGCGACACAGATTATTTTAATGGATGTTAATAGTGTATGGTATCGTTGCTATAAGAGACGTCTTTTATGAACGTTAAATGGACTTGTTCACAGTTTGGTAAAAATGACGATTTTCACAATACTTTTCAGATATACGATCAAATAATATGTACATTGTGTTTTAACAAGAGATATAACGCTCATGCATAAGAAAAATGTTATAACTAGTGGTTCATTAATGGATAATAATCAGTTGAACTCGGAAAAATAATAATTACTAAACGATAATACGTAAGCCTGTGTTACTCAGTGGTAGCTGTTTAGTTTTTGCTTCCAGAGGTCCCAGGTTCGAATACCGGGTATGGCAATATTGTTATTGTTATAAGGTAAAGCTACTAAAAATTGATACGTTATCTATTTAACATATAAATAAAACTATTTTTTTTCAAAATTACGAAAATTTGTGCACAAGTCCCTTTTATACGTGTAAGTGATAAAGTTAAACCAAACTTTTGTCACGTGAATTTTCGTTCATGTATACACTAAAAATTCCGTTATCTTAAAGGGACTGTAAACCACGAATGACGAAAAAAGAAAGGTTCTAAAATACCGTATTTTTTACAATTATAAGTTTATATTGATTAAAATATCACGACTGGTATATAAAATTACTAGAACAATTTTTTTTTATTATTTTTACTTTATTTTTGTATTTATTTAATTTTACTGGGTATGCATACCCAGTAAAAATAAATAAATACAAAAATACATGATTCATCGTCACGTGGTAAACCCAGGAATGCAAATTGTGCATGCGTTGTGAATTGTATATATTTTATATATAAAATGATCAATCTACTTGCGTTATTTAAAGTGTGTATATCGTTATGACACCTATTTTCGCGATTTCACACCGCGAAATTTTATTACCGAATATACTGAAAATATGAACTTTTTTCAAGTAATGCAATATACCAGTCTTGATATTGTAATCAATATAAACTAATAATTGTAAAAAAATGCGGTATTTTAGAACTTTTCTTTTTTCGTCATTCTTGGTTTACAGTCCCTTTAAAATAAAAATGAAATATTGTTAACTTACATCTATTGATTAGCCGATTTTAACTAAACGGTGTCTTTGGGGTAGATCTAAAGAACGATCTCACAATTGGTATCGAACCCGTGATCTCCCGGTCGCTAGGCGATAACCATATACATAACACCACGGCGACCTATACACTAGAACAAGCCCTTAATCAAACAAGCTGAATACATTGCTATATCTTTATCATGTGACAAGATGATAAATAACTTGTAATGTAAACAGATGCGGGGATGCTTAATATTTTTATTTTTTTTAATCTTAATGAAATGCATCAATTATTTAGCCGTGGAACAACAAATATTTTTTCTTTCTACAGATTGGATGTATATCGATCGGTTTAATTTTTTGCGTCTTGTTACCTTTGATTCACGTAGAACAATTCCCGCGGAATAATGGCACATTTGATGGGATATATCTTCAAGTATTGTGAAATGATAAGTACCCACCATTGACAACGATGTCGGCCAGAGGCTTGGCAGGTCTGACATCTTATGTAAACAAGCGCAGTTTTTGAACTGCTTGATTAGCGTACATTACGCACACGCATTAAGCCCAGTTTTCCCACAGCGAGGCTCATTTGTTGAAACAAGATCAATATACTTTATTGAGACAACCTAACATTATATATGTAACAGTATATGGTGAAACATTCACTGACGACAGTGATCACCAATCTTGTTCTCTAGCTTCTTGATCATAGTTCTTCTTTCTCTCCTCCGCTCTCTGAATGACTGGTTGGCGGACTACCTCTACATCGACCTTCTGAAATAAGGAACTACAAGCCGACTGATGTGGGATGAATGGTGTGGGCTTATAGTCCGGCTCACTCACTTATATTTAGATCAAATAAATAAATTAATGATAGGACCATTACGCCAGGCAATAAATAAAATGCTCAAAATGCACACCGCAAACATGAAATATTTAACATCGCCGGATATATGGCTTTTTCCATGAAAGCTGACAAACACATGATAAAAGCGCTACAAAGAACAGAGTTATTGTCTAACATCAGCAGAAGTAAGCTGAAAAAATAAGTACAGCATTCTTTATCTCTTATCAGAAAAGTGCTCACTAAAACGTAAAAAAAAACTATATATGTGCGCTTCACCGTTACTTAATCGATATTCTTCATTATAAACACAATGTAAGTCTCAAATAGTAACAGTCAATTTTGTATGTGTAGTGCGGTTAGGTCAGAGTACATGTTTCGTTCATGCTTTCGTCATCCAAGGTTACTCATTAAGACCGTAGAATAATTCTAGTTCCTGAAAATAGACTACTCAATGCGGGAAATATTAAGGTGAACAAAATTCCATTTACATATCCTTGCAGAAGATTACTGTCTTGAAAAGTTCAAAATGACCGGCATGCTTAAGAAGAAGCGAAATAAATCCAAAGACATGAAATGGGATAAAAATAATACTTGTGCCGCGCTATTGCAAAATGGGGCTAAGTTCAGTGTCGTCTCACACAGGCTTATCAGGGACGACACTAACGCTTTTATTGTATTTTTCAGTAAAAGTAAGTCTTTTCTTCGCGAAAATCCATTTTATGCAGAAAGTGCCGTCAGTAATTAGCCTGTGTGGACTACACAGGATAATATGGGACAACAATTGACGCACATGCATTAAAATCCTTTTACCCATAGCGAGGCTCATTTGTTGAATGGCAACGTTGCAGCATCTTTAAGGACTTGATGAAAATCGCATTCACAAAAAACTTGCAACGTTAAATTACTCAAAGCAAAAAATGCATCTGCAAAATGACTTAAGTAAGACGTAACAACGAATAAACACAGATTAAAAAGCAATTTATTTATTTGCCGACAATTAAAACCATTTGCCAATGATAAAGCCCGCAATTAAAACAATTTAAGCCCATAATCGTTCATAAATTGCAGCCCAGACTCGTTTTACGATTATTTTACAGTGTAATTGGAGACAGGGAAATCACCCAAGCTGTCGACTTCGAGATAAAATCGTTGTTGTTGGTGTTTATTTACGAATGTGACGTGTGTATAAGGTAGTCTCGTCATGTCTCAGAAACATGTCTGTCTGTCTGTCTGTCTGTCTGTCTGTCTGTCTGTCTGTCTGTCTGTCTGTCTGTCTGTCTGTCTGTTTGTCTGTCTGTCTGTCTGTCTGAATTGCATCGGTTAATCTTTGACGAAAATGTACGCACATGCATTAATTCCTGTAAATTTTCACTCGTTCATACCCTTTTAATTCTGCTATCTTAAATTAAATATGCAATGTTGTTAACCTACTTCGGTATATTTTCCGCTTTAAACTACACGCTTAAGCATTTATCTGTTAGAAGTTAAATAATGAACCGCGTTCTGTGAGAGCTGGAACTAATGCATGTGCGTGCGTTGTCGTCAAATAATAGCCTGTGCAGTACGCATGGGCTTATCATGGACGACACGTTCCGCCCAATCTGGATTTTCGTTTAAAAGAGACTTCCTTTGAACGAAAAATTCCATAGAAGCGGAAAGTGTTATCCCTGATTAGCCGGTGCGGACGGCGCAGTCTTATCTGGACGACACTTTACGTCCTTGCATAAAACCCCATTTTCCCAGAACTAGGCTTTTATAAGCATTACTACAAGTACACAGATAAGGAATAAAGTTGCACGACGTTTACTATTACATGCCTGGACCTCTGAAGTTTTGATAATCACTTATTGCTCATAATTTCGTTCATAAATGAAATACGGCGTGTGTAAAATCAATTTTAAAACGAGCGAAATATAATAGTAAAATTGTGCTTGCTGTGCTATTTATTTGTGGCAAATCATACTTGTCGCCGATAGCTTAAGCGGTGTACGGATGTTATTTAAACACCGCCAACGAAATTATAAAGTCAATTTTTGGCACGTCAATTACCCTGTGTCGCTAGCTTATTTTAATCATCGTTCGTTCTTCAATTTAAAAAAAGTTTATTGGCTCAATTAAAAATCCAGACATACCAATACACAGGGGGCTGATTTATGAGTGAGAAATGTTACACATCGGAGAGGTTAAACGCTATCGAATGAAGAATGAAAACAGACTAAAACCTGAGTCATAATACAGTGAGCAACAGTCAACGATTTACTTTGTGATTAAAGTCAGCCCGTAATACTCAGAGGACTAGAAAGGGGTTGAACAAAGAGAGAAATACAGGTAGAGGTACGAGGGAGTTCGGATGCACCCCAGGGTAGAAGCTAGTGAGACTCTGCGCTGTTNTAACCTGTTGCACCTCAACAAAGCTTCACTCGGGACTCAACAACACAGCTCACAAATGAGCCTCCCTCTGGATAACGGGGCTCTATGCATGTGCCTATTTGAGTCTTCCCAGATTAGCCTGTGAAGTCAGAATATTCAAGACACATACCAAAGTCATGTATGCTCACATTGTTAACCTTTACCGCCTATACATTAAAATGCATTAAAACGAAATGAAAATTAACGAAATGCAGTATTATTTGAATTTTACGTGAACACTATTTTATAAAAAAAAGTGGTTTCANTGATCGTGATATAAGCAAGTCGCCCTCGATGAGTTTGCATGTTTTCATTCGCAGTTAAGGGCAGACAAAGTATGATACGCGCTGATAAAATTCGCCAGTGGGTATCGGTAGATTAATCAAAGCTTACACAAGAAGCACGTGGGAGGATTTACGTTTGAAGAAGAAAGAAGCGTGTCTTGTTTGCATTTTTGTCATTTGTGCATAAGTGCTTATCAATTTCGTATTGAAATAAACCACTTGAAATATAAGATCTTGTGTGGTATGTGAGTGTTTTACAAAGTGGTGTATAAAGAGCAGGTTTATTAAGGAGAAGGGAAACCCGTAATATACGTTTACACAACTTCTTTGTTTGGTTTGTAGTGGGCTGAATTTCTCGCGTGATTGTGATAGTATGTGTAAATTTGAGAATATTTGTTGAAATGATATATTAGAAACACAAATTTGTCAAGATTCAGATGACAAAATAAAAATTTGATCTTCATAAACCTATCGTTTTATGTGCTCTACATTCAGTATAAAGCGTTCGTTAAATGTACACTGCAAGTTAAATCAGGTGTAAATATGCTGACATCATAATGTGATTGATGTTAAATTAGAAAAAAAGTATTCGCGCGTGACATTATATTCTAGTTGGATTAACGCATAAGCAACTGTAACTTATAGCAGGGTAGGGCATCGCACGACTAAATTTGTATACACAAAACTTCTCAAATATTTCGGATAATAGTCCCATCTGTGAGCTCAATGTGCGCGATGTCCACGTACCTTACGTGCGTGGTGGCACTGCTGCTAGCGCTGTGCACGGGNTAGCAGGGTAGGGCATCGCACGACTAAATTTGTATACACAAAACTTATTCTCAAATATTTTGGATAATAGTCCCATCTGTGAGCTCAATGTGCACGATGTCCACGTACCTGACGTGCGTGTTGCCGCTGCTGCTAGCGCTGTGCACGGGGCTCTCGAGTGGCCAGTGTCCGGACCGATGTCAGTGCTACGAGAGCACGGTCCGCTGTATGTTCCTCAATCTGGATACAATACCCCGAGTCTCACCCGACACGACCATCTTGTAAGTACCAGAACAATGTATCAGCTGTTTTATGTTGATCGTCATCATAAACATTACCATTAACGCCATCATCATCATCATCATCATCATTACCATATTCATAATCATTATCATCTTCATTACATTCATCTTTGTCCTCTTCTTTGTCCTTATTTTTATGATCAGCATGACCATTTGCATAATCATTTTATGAACACAACCGTCGTGCTGAACTATGGCAAAACATTGAACAATCTTGTTTGTATATGCATGCATGGAAGGGTATATGAATGTATGACAAAGCCTTGAACAGTCGTACTTATTTGTGACTCGTTCTGTGAAAACTGGGATTTATGCATTTGCTTAAAGTGTCGTCCCTGGTTAGCCTGTGCAGAAGACACAGGCTAATATGGGACGACACTTTCCGCCTTAACTTGCTTTTCACTTAGAAGAGAATTTCTTAAAACGAAAAACACCATAAACGCAGAAAGTGTCATCCATGCTTAGCCTGTGCGGACTGCACAAGCTTATCTAGGACGACACCTGACGCACATGCATTAAACCCAGTTTTCCCAGAACGATGTTCATTTTGTTGCACTGGTGTATTCTTTTTAATCAGAGATAAATGCTGAATCGTGAATATGGTATTTTGACAGATGCATGCAGATTAAAGATGTACCGATGCATTGTTATAATGAGAACCTTTGAAGAACTTTGTCGTGGGAAAATAAAGATCTATTGTGAGAGTGAGGAACACATATTGACATGGTGGTGTAAATGAACCGCGACCGTTTGGATGTTACATGACGGTCGATGCGAATACACAGCACAAAATGCATGTACCTGAACCGCTCCAACTTGTTATAGGACCCGGAACGAAGAGGCTGTTTGATACTGAATTCGCTATGGACGTCTGTCCATTCAGTCTTTCCATTCAGTCTGTCCATTCCGTCTTTTCGACCACACGACGCAGTACTACTACACTTTTCAGAGCACAACATTAAAATGTGCACGCGTTGTGCATTATTTTATAATACATTGTAATAATATTATCATACATTAAACGTTCTTGTTTTTTTTCATCGAATTTCGTTTGGCCTTCTTGTTTCAATATACAGCAGATATTGAGAAAAGCATGTTAATGTCATAGTTTAAGCTAAGGTCAGATTTGAAGCTTATCTAACACACTGTTTTATCAAAGGAAATGCCGCTATCCATAACATAACATGCGTTTTGTGTCTGAAAATAATTTGCTGAAACTTTGTATGAATGGTAAAAGTAAACAGTACATTCTGCGATTAAACATATGGAGGTTATGCTGAGACGAATTTATTTTAAACACTTTTCTCGTCCCTCTTCGCAGGTGTGTTTAAGATTTATATTTTTAAGGATTTATTTCTTACGTACGTTCAGTCAGTACAAAATATGAAATTTATAAAGTTCAAGTAGTCGCGTGTGACTAGGCCCCATTTAGAAAGCCTATGTAAAACGGGTAACACTTGTTTAAAGGTTTAAAGCACTTAACGCTTGACAAATCCAGATTAATATGATTCTATAAAACCTTATGAAAGCCAGTTAAGACAAACGTTTCAAGAGATTTTAAGGAACAACAATGGAATTGTTTAAGATTAAAATTATTATAATAACAGTTTGGATGCATTGGTATATCGATTTCTAGTGTTGTGTTTTGTTATCTTTAAGTCGGGTAGAACGCGTATCCATGCGTAATTATAGCATATTACCAGTATATCCGATATATTTTCAAGAGATGTCAATTGATATTCCTTCGAGTGGCACCGATGTCGACCAGATGATTGAAAGATCTGACATCTTAGGTAAACAAGCGCCATCTAACACAGACTCGCGTGCTCTGCTTGATTGGCGGTCTAATGTTCAAAGAGTTCATCAATACGCTTGCAGTCAACTGTTTGATCGGCTCAGGTCGGGCTGCCACGTCGAATTGTTGAAACAATTTATTAGATTCATGATGACATTTACCTATAACATTCATTAAATTGAGCTGCAAAAATGGGTCTTATTCCATATAAGGCCAGCTTAGCCCCAGACCAGCCTGTGCGTTCGCGCAGTCTGGTCAGGATCTACCCCGTCGGGCGTCCGCTATAAAGTCACGCGAGGTTTCGTGGTCTCATTAGTGAACAGGTTAGTAGGTCTGTAGATACGCTGTTCACATACGGCATAAGACCCATTTTACATGACGAGGCTTAATTATGGTGTAACGCATCCACTTGCATCAAATACGCTCACGGTATGTGCCACAGAATTGTTCACCTTCCCTCCTTTGTTCTCCGACTGAATAATTGACGGATTGAATGACTAATTTTAATTTTATATACATAGTGGTAAGGTCAGCGTACATGTATTGCTGCCAGGCCAAGTTTGATGCGTGCATCATTTCAGGTGTCTAAATAAGACAAGAAGTTCTTATTTGCCATCTTAGAATGCTTAGACCGTAGTTCTTATGAATTTTTATGATGAGCTTTACGTTGACAGACGGCATTTCTTGGCAGTTCTTATATACTCATCAAAGAAATGGTTACTATGGTTACATAAATAATTGAANTACAAATGCGCGTAGTTGCAACCGTTACATTGATTTTGTGCTAAAATCGAAATATATTGATTTGAAGTAATGCATAAGGTGGTTATTCTGTTAAAATAGCCAATTACAGTAACTTAACTTAAATAAAACTACATGTTACTTTGATTCACTGTACATTAAACCTTTTAAAGTACATAACAGGTTACGAACATATATTTTAATCATTCAAATGCTTTGTTTGGAAGGAAATTACAAGTCGCTTTATGTATAGGTTTTGCACAGAGTATGTATTGGTTGTGCAACGAACTACAAATAAAATGTATAGGTTACTCAACGAAGTACCCTATCTGTACTTCGATGGCATTTGAATTGACACGATTTTTCGTAGTGAAACATATACCGACGTCGTAGAGAAACGGACTACGCTTTGACGTCGTCAGCCCCCAGTGAAAATGCTCACAGCAAACATGCAATATGTAACATCGCCGGATATATCGCCTTTTTCATGAAAGCTGACATAAGCATGATACATGCGCCACAAAGAACTACTTATTGTCTTACATCAGCTGAGGTAAGAATCACTACTTCCTCCTCGTGTCTACTCAGAAATTGAAATTATGCATTCATAAAAATGTTCCTTAAAACTTAAAAAATAAACATGTGCGCTTCTTCATTACTTTATCGAATTTCTTGATTATAAACCCAATGTTTGCCTCAAACAGTGATAGTCAATTTTGTATGTGTAGTGCGGTTAGGGAAGAGTGCATGTTTTGTTTCATTCTTTCGTCATCCTAGGTTACCCATGACGACCGTAACTAATTCTAGTTCCTGAGAATTAACTGCTCAATAAGGGGAATATAAAGATAGAAAAATCCAGTTACATATCCTTTCCAAAGTTTACTGTCTTGAAATGTTGAAAATGTCCGGCATGCTTGAGAAGAAGCAAAAAAAATCCAAAGACACAACAATTGGGATAAAAAATACATGTGCGTTAAGCGTCATGCTAATCAGGGACGACACTAACGCCTGGATTGTATTTTTCGTTAAAAGGAAGTCTCTTCTGAGCGAAAATCCATTTTATGCATAAAGTGTTATCAGTTATTAGCATGTGTGGACTGCACAGAATAATCTGTGATATCACTTTACGCACATGCATTTAACCCCGTTTACCCAGAGCGCGGCTTATTTTTTTAGTGGCAACGATGCAGCATTTCTGAGGAAGGTTTATTCTTGGTGAAAATCGCATTCACATGAAACGAGGAACGAGAAATAACTAAAATCAAAAAGTGCATCGGCAAAATGACTTCGGTGAGTCTTAACAACGAATAAACACNCATATCTTGTTATCAAGTTGAGTGAAACTCTTGAATTGCTGTGGTGTACAGATGGCCTCGTTCTGGGAAAACAGGCGTATTGCATGTGCGTTAACTGTCATCTCAGATTAGCCGGTGCAGACTCAGACACTTCTCGCTGTTATGAAATCTTTTGTCAAGGCAGTTTCTTCTAAACGAAATTCCAGTATACACGGAAAGCGTCGTCCCTTTAATTGTTTTTGTTCCATAAGTATTCGCCACGAAGCGTTTTTATTGAATAATGTTTCGCTGCAAACAGTATATTTAACGATACTTCCAGTTATTCCCAACATACCTTTTTCTGGAATGTTTTTTATTTGATCCTCGATCTGGGAAAGCCGGACTTAATGCTCAAAGTGTCGTCCCAGATTAGCCGGTGCAGTCCGCACAGTGTAATTGGCTCATTAAGATCACATGAATTAATTCATCATCGGACCATTAAGCTATGCTATGCAATGCTATGATCAAAATTCACACCCGAAACATGCAATTATACTAAATCGCCGGAGATATCGTCTTTTGCATGAAAGATGATATGAACAAGATAAAAAAGNTGATTACATTAAATGTATATGTTTAATTATAAAATACTCTCATATGCTTATTATACTATTTAAAAATAATATGTATGTAAATAGTGGAAGAATTGAAGTTCATATGTGTAAATGTCCTTTTGCATTTTTCTGTATGCTATATTTTTGAATTCGAACATTTCAATTTCATGTTTGTTAAAGCTTCGAAAAGACCGTAGACTAATTCTACTTCCTGAAAATAAACTGCTCAATACGGGACATATAAAGGAGACAAAAAACAGTTACATATCCTTGCCAAAGATTACTGTTTTGAAAAGTTCAAAATGACCGGCATGCTTTAGAAGAAGATAAATAACTTTTAAGACACATCAAATGGGATGAAAATAATATGGGTGCCACTCTGTTGAAAAACGGGGCTAAATGCATGTGCGTTAAGGGTCGTCCCACACAGGCTAATCAGGGACGACACTTACGCTTGGATCGTATTTTTCGTTAAAAGGAAGTCTCTTTTTGGTTTAAACATATTTATTTCTCTTTTTAGCGATAATCCATTTTATGCAGAACTTGACCTCACTTATTAACCTGTGTGGACTGCACAGGATAAGTTTCGACATCTTTTGACGCACATGCATTTAACCCCGTTTACCCAGAGCGAGGCTCATGTCTGTTCTGTTCTCATTTGTTTAGTGGCAACTATGCTGCATCTTAAAGAAAGGTTTATTCTTTGTGAGAATCGCATTCACACGAAACGTGCAACGAGAAATAAATCAAATCAAAAAGTGCATCGGCAAAATGACTTCGGTGAGTCTTAACAACAAATAAACACATATCGAGCAATTTATTTATTTGCCACCCTTTGAGACTAGTTGTCACTGATAAAACCAGCAATTTAAACAATTTAAGCCCGTAATCGTTCATTAATTGCAGCCCAGACTCGTTTTACAATTATTTTACTCTGTAATTGCAGACGTGGAAATTACCAAAGCTTTCGGTTTCGCGATAAGATCTTTGTTGTTGGTGTTTATTAGAAGGTGACGTTAACCTCGACCCTTTTTGTGACAAAGTAGCTATTTGAATACCGACACAGATTTGAGTCGCGCTCTTGGAAATAGGGGCTTAATGCATATTCGTTAATTGTCTATCCAGATAAGCGTTTGCAGTCTTGTTTGTTTTTCGTTGAAAGGAAGCCTCTCCTTAGCGGAAATCAAACTTTTATCGGAAAGTGTCGTCCGTCATTAGCCTGTGTTGACTGCATCGTTAAATCTTGCACGACAAGGTACGCACATGCATTAAGTCCCGTTTTCCCAGAGCGCGGCTNAGATTTGAGTCGCGCTCTTGGAAATCGGGGCTTAATGCATATTCGTAAATTGTCTATCCAGATAAGCGTTTGCAGTTATGTTTTTTTCCTTTTAAAAAAAGCCTCTCCTAGGCGGAAATCAAATTTTTATCGGAAAGTGTCGTCCGTCATTAGTCTGTGTGGACTGCATCGGTAAGTCTTGCACGACAAGGTACGCACATGCATTAAGTCCCGTTTTCCCAGAGCGCGGCTCATTTATATGAATGACATTGTAGCAACAGCAGACGTCTTTCAAAACGTTAATACATGTAATTGATTAAGTTTAATCAGACTTTTGTCACGTTAATTTTAACTCGTGAAGACCCTTTAATTTTTGCTATCTTAAATTAAACATGCAATTTTGTTAACTTACATCGGTATATTGCCCCCATTTTAACTACGCGCTAAAGCATATATGTGTTAGAATTTATCTAATAAACCGCGTTCTGTGCGAGCTGGACATAATTCATGTGCGGACGTTGTCATCAAATAATAGCCTGTGCAGTACTCATGGGCTGATCATGGACGACACTTTCCACCCAGACTGTATTTTCGTTTAGAAGAGACACCCTTTGAACGAAAAGTTCTATAGAAGCGGAAAGTGTCGCCACTGATTAGCCAGTGCGGACTACACATTCTAATATTAACGACACTTTACGTCTTTGCATTAAATCCCGTTTTCCCAGAACGAGGCTTTTATCAGCCTTAATACAACTACACAAATATGCAATAACGTTGCACGACGATTACTATTGCATGCCCGGACCTCTGAGGTTGTGATAATCACTAATAGTTCGTAAGTTCGTTCACATATGAAACAAGGCGCGTGTAAAATCAATTTTAAAACGAGCCACATATAATAGTAAAAATGTGCTTGCTGTGCCATTTATTTGTGGCAAATCATACTTGCGTTTAAACCTCGCCGATATNTTTGTCATTTGTGCATAAGTGCTTATCAATTTCGTATTGAAATAAACCACTTGAAATATAAGATCTTGTGTGGTATGTGAGTGTTTTACAAAGTGGTGTATAAAGAGCAGGTTTATTAAGGAGAAGGGAAACCCGTAATATACGTTTACAAAACTTCTTTGTTTGGTTTGTAGTGGGCTGAATTTCTCGCGTGATTGTGATAGTATGTGTAAATTTGAGAATATTTGTTGAAATGATATATTAGAAACACAAATTTGTCAAGATTCAGATGACAAAATAAAAATTTGATCTTCATAAACCTATCGTTTTATGTGCTCTACATTCAGTATAAAGCGTTCGTTAAATGTACACTGCAAGTTAAATCAGGTGTAAATATGCTGACATCATAATGTAATTGATGTTAAATTAGAAAAAAAGTATTCGCGTGTGACATTATATTCTAGTTGGATTAACGCATGCAATTGTAACTTATAGCAGGGTAGGGCATCGCACGACTAAATTTGTATACACAAAACTTATTCTCAAATATTTTGGATAATAGTCCCATCTGTGAGCTCAATGTGCACGATGTCCACGTACCTGACGTGCGTGTTGCCGCTGCTGCTAGCGCTGTGCACGGGGCTCTCGAGTGGCCAGTGTCCGGACCGATGTCAGTGCTACGAGAGCACGGTCCGCTGTATGTTCCTCAATCTGGATACAATACCCCGAGTCTCACCCGACACGACCATCTTGTAAGTACCAGAACAATGTATCAGCTGTTTTATGTTGATCGTCATCATAAACATTACCATTAACGCCATCATCATCATCATCATCATCATTACCATATTCATAATCATTATCATCTTCATTACATTCATCTTTGTCCTCTTCTTTGTCCTTATTTTTATGATCAGCATGACCATTTGCATAATCATTTTATGAACACAACCGTCGTGCTGAACTATGGCAAAACATTGAACAATCTTGTTTGTATATGCATGCATGGAAGGGTATATGAATGTATGACAAAGCCTTGAACAGTCGTACTTATTTGTGACTCGTTCTGTGAAAACTGGGATTTATGCATTTGCTTAAAGTGTCGTCCCTGGTTAGCCTGTGCAGAAGACACAGGCTAATATGGGACGACACTTTCCGCCTTAACTTGCTTTTCACTTAGAAGAGAATTTCTTAAAACGAAAAACACCATAAACGCAGAAAGTGTCATCCATGCTTAGCCTGTGCGGACTGCACAAGCTTATCTAGGACGACACCTGACGCACATGCATTAAACCCAGTTTTCCCAGAACGATGTTCATTTTGTTGCACTGGTGTATTCTTTTTAATCAGAGATAAATGCTGAATCGTGAATATGGTATTTTGACAGATGCATGCAGATTAAAGATGTACCGATGCATTGTTATAATGAGAACCTTTGAAGAACTTTGTCGTGGGAAAATAAAGATCTATTTTGAGAGTGAGGAACACATATTGACATGGTGGTGTAAATGAACCGCGACCGTTTGGATGTTACATGACGGTCGATGCGAATACACAGCACAAAATGCATGTACCTGAACCGCTCCAACTTGTTATAGGACCCGGAACGAAGAGGCTGTTTGATACTGAATTCGCTATGGACGTCTGTCCATTCAGTCTTTCCATTCAGTCTGTCCATTCCGTCTTTTCGACCACACGACGCAGTACTACTACACTTTTCAGAGCACAACATTAAAATGTGCACGCGTTGTGCATTATTTTATAATACATTGTAATAATATTATCATACATTAAACGTTCTTGTTTTTTTTCATCGAATTTCGTTTGGCCTTCTTGTTTCAATATACAGCAGATATTGAGAAAAGCATGTTAATGTCATAGTTTAAGCTAAGGTCAGATTTGAAGCTTATCTAACACACTGTTTTATCAAAGGAAATGCCGCTATCCATAACATAACATGCGTTTTGTGTCTGAAAATAATTTGCTGAAACTTTGTATGAATGGTAAAAGTAAACAGTACATTCTGCGATTAAACATATGGAGGTTATGCTGAGACGAATTTATTTTAAACACTTTTCTCGTCCCTCTTCGCAGGTGTGTTTAAGATTTATATTTTTAAGGATTTATTTCTTACGTACGTTCAGTCAGTACAAAATATGAAATTTATAAAGTTCAAGTAGTCGCGTGTGACTAGGCCCCATTTAGAAAGCCTATGTAAAACGGGTAACACTTGTTTAAAGGTTTAAAGCACTTAACGCTTGACAAATCCAGATTAATATGATTCTATAAAACCTTATGAAAGCCAGTTCAGACAAACGTTTTAAGAGATTTTAAGGAACAACAATGGAATTGTTTAAGATTAAAATTATTATAATAACAGTTTGGATGCATTGGTATATCGATTTCTATTGTTGTGTTTTGTTATCTTTAAGTCGGGTAGAACGCGTATCCATGCGTAATTATAGCATATTACCGGTATATCCGATATATTTTCAAGTGATGTCAATTGATATTCCTTCGAGTGGCACCGATGTCGACCAGATGATTGAAAGATCTGACATCTTAGGTAAACAAGCGCCATCTAACACAGACTCGCGTGCTCTGCTTGATTGGCGGTCTAATGTCAAAGAGTTCATCAATACGCTTGCAGTCAACTGTTTGATCGGCTCAGGTCGGGCTGCCACGTCGAATTGTTGAAACAATTTATTAGATTCATGGTGACATTTTCCTATAACATTCATTAAATTGAGCTGCAAAAATGGGTCTTATTCCATATAAGGCCAGCTTAGCCCCAGAACAGCCTGTGCGTTCGGGCAGTCTGGTCAGGATCTACCCCGTCGGGCGTCCGCTATAAAGTCTCGCGAGGTTTGGTGGTCTCATTAGTGAACAGGTTAGTAGGTCTGTAGATACGCTGTTCACATACGGCATAAGACCCATTTTACATGACGAGGCTTAATTATGGTGTAACGCATCCACTTGCATCAAATACGCTCACGGTATGTTCCACAGAATTGTTCACCTTCCCTCCTTTGTTCTCCGACTGAATAATTGACTGATTGAATGACTAATTTTAATTTTATATACATAGTGGTAAGGTCAGCGTACATGTTTTGCTGCCAGGCCAAGTTTGATGCGTGCATCATCTCAGGTGTCTAAATAAGACAAGAAGTTCTTATTTGCAATCTTAGAATGCTTAGACCGTAGTTCGTATGAATTTTTATGATGAGCTTTACGTTGACAGACGGCATTTCTTGGCAGTTCTAATATACTCATCAAAGAAATGGTTACTATGGTTACATTAATAATTGAAAACTAAAATTTGCATCCTGTTATTACTAAACAGTTGTTAAGCTACGAAATAAAATTAGTTTTTGAGCTCAATAAAAAGACACTGCAATACTGTATATACTAAACCGCATTTTAAAGTGGATTTACTCTATTCAAACGTTTTACCCAAACGTTCATTTTGTTCCACCGTACATTTGTTTTATAGCAACTATATGACTTAGTCTATTCAAAAGATAAACTCCGAAATAAAGTGACATTTATTATTTGAAGCTGTGCTGTGGAGAGCTGTCAATTAGATTTGATTGTGTATTCCATTGAATGGGGCATTTTTATGAGCAAGCTTGTTAGCAGTAAATTTAAAATGATACTTTTTAATAGCAGTCAAAGTAATCGTATTGCGTTTAACACCAAACAGACGTTGAATGAATCTCTCGAACTCATCGAAGGAAACATATTTAGGTCGCTTTTGTTAAGATTACCTTTTTTTCAATCAGTATTGAGTATATATTAAGATTTCGCATTTGGTATTCAGAATATTCAAACGTTCGTAGCATAGCTTATGTATATGTTAAATAAAAAAAACTGCCATATGCTTATTATACAAAATGTAAATACAAATTATGTAAATAGTGGAACACTTGAAGTTCATATTTGTGAATGTACTTTTGCATTATTATGTTTGATTATGTATGATATCTGTTTGAATATTAGTATTTCAATATCATATATGATAAAGCTCCGTTTTATTATTGTGTTTTACAAATGGACAATTATTAGGGTTTGAAAGGGGGTAGCAGCTATGGGGAGGGGGTAGAAGCAAATGCCAAGTGCCTGTGCTTTTATCATCTTATAAAGGGGCTTAGCAAACCAGATATGACTGCACAACAAACAATTACAATTCGGCTGATAATGCGAGTATTTGTAGAAATGATTATCAACTTAAATCATTATTATTGGATTCATTTATGTTTATGTAATTTATCAACATAACTATAATTCTTCTAAAAAGTATTTCTTCTTGTTGCATCGCCACTCAGGCACATTCCTGTGTACACTGCTTCCTATGTACACATAGCGTTACTTGAAATCCTCAGTATGATTACATAGCCACTCAGGCACATTCCTGTGCACACTGCTTCCTATGTACACATAGCGTTACTTGAAATCCTCAGTATGATTACATAGCCATGTAATGTACCAGATAACCTGTTCTACCTCACATGTAGAGCCTCGTTCTGGGAAAACTGGGCTTAAGGCATGTGCTTCAAGTGTCGTCCCAGAGTAGCCTGTATAGTGCGCACATGCATTGAACCCCGTTTTCACAGAGCGCGACTCATAATAATGTACATGCATTGTTACTGTTTACACGAGGTAAACTTTCTATTTTGGTGGTACGTCAACAGTCTTTTAGTTGGCGTATCGAGCAAATCCCCTCCCATAACCACATAATTACTACGTGTTATGTTTTGAATAAAATGTTTTACAGATGCCTACAACTGTCAACCAATTTGTGTGTGGGTGCAGTCGGTGGTTTGGTCATGTATTCATGCGCTGCAGGGTATCCACAGGTTGAGTAACCAGGTTAATTAATTATGGTCAGGCATTCATAAAGCCCTAAATAATGCGAAAATCCGAAAGGAGTTGAAGGCAACTAGACGGTGTGCGGAAATTCAGACAATGAGTCTCGCTCTTGGAAAACGGGGCTTAATGCATGTGCGTAAAGTGTCGACCCAAATTAGCCTGTACACAAACAAACATTCACTGAAACTCCATCAAAACCGATACATTGAAAACGACGTGGACAAAATATATGAACGTGCATCTCTTATAGAGCAAATTAGTGGTCGAGATTTAACGTACCAGTATATCATTTCTTATATAGTTCGTATGATCAAAGCAATTATTAGAAACATTTCTTTTATATATCACGGCTAAGGGTTGGATATGTGAATATTGAGAATTCACTTTGACCCGACAGGTGGCATACCCTTCGCACACAAAAACCCATCAACAGTTGAAAAATGCTGGACATATGCTCTCACTTCACGTGTGTTAACGTTGATATGTATAAGTACACAAATAAAGCAAGCTTTCAAACGGCTTATTGTTAACGAAATAATTGTACATTACAGATCTACAAAATTTATGTATATTTATGTTATGTATTTTTTGTTAAATAAGGTTTCGAACAATTGACGTATAGCGCATTTTCTATACACAAACGGGTTCATATTTATATCCATCTGTATCTATACACAAACGAATACATAATTATGAGCCACGTTCTGGGAAAACCGGACTTAATGTATATGCGTTAAGTATCGTGCTAATCAGGGACTTCAACGGTTCATCAGGGACGATACTTAACGCACATGCATTATGCCCGGTTTTCCAAGGACGTGGCTCATATTACATGAATTTGTACTATTTTATCTATAACTTCGAAGTCTCTTAATGGACGTAACAAATCTATTTTGGTTTTAGGCGGGAATATGTAAATTTCCAAGGTGACATACTAATTTAATATTCTTGGTATGTAGTTTGAATTTATGCAAGAATGAGATATTTAAAATACTTAAAATTCTATGCTTCGGCTTGGCATGTCAGAAAGACAGATATTGCCAAGATACTTTTCATCTTAAATGAGTTTAATGCCTGCACAGTTAAAAGGCAATAAACGTTTCGCCTTTTGATACGGTTGATATCGTATCTTGTTATAAAGTGCAGTGAAACCTCTGGAATTGCTGTGATAAGCAGCTAGCTGGTACATGTATCTAATCAGTTCGGAAGCTTTTAATAAAAAAAACATCCAGAAAAAGAGGTATGTTGGGTATAACTGGGAGTATCTTTGAGTATTCTTTTTGAGAGAAATNCGGGTCATGCGTAAAGGGATCTTATTCCTTATGCGACCAGCTTAGCTCCAGACCAGCCAGTGCATTCGAGCATTCTGGTCAGGATCTACTCCGTCGGGCGTCCGCTATCAAGTCACGCAAGGTTTCTTGTTCTCATTAGCGGACAGGTAAGTAGGTCAGGACTCTGGAGCTACGCTCTTCGCTCACTGCATTAGACCCATTTTCACATGACGAGGCTAAATTATGGTGTAACAAATGCACTTACAACAAAATACTTCAACGGTATGTTCCACATTATTTTTCGATCACTGTTCACCCTTCCCTTCTTTGTTCTCCGCGTGAATAATTGACTGATTGAATGACTAATTTTATAAACATAGTGGTTAAGTCAGCGAACATGATTTGCTGCCATGCCAAGTTTCATGCTTTCATCATCTGAGTTGACTTCATAAGACAAATAATTCTTATTTGCCACAAAATGCAAAGATAGAAGTTCTTACTAATTCTTCTGCTTTACGTTGACAGACCGCATTTCTTTGTAGTTCTAATGTACTCATAAAAAAGGTTACCATGGTTACAAAGATAATTGAAAACTATAAGCTGCATCCTATTATAACTAAACAGTAGTTAAACTAAGTAATACAACGAAATTTTGAACTTAATAAAAAAAATACATTGCAATATATACTCAACCGCATTTTAAAGTGAATTTACTGTAATCAAACTTTTGACCCAAACGTTCATTTTGTTCCTCCGTATACTATACATTGGGTTTATTGCAACCAGATGACTTAGTCTATGCAAAACATAAATTCCGAAATAAAGTGACATTTATTATTGGAAGCTGTGATGTGAAAAGTTGTCAATTTGATTTGATTGTGTATTCCATTGAATGGGGCATTTTTATGAGCAAGCTTGTTAGCAGTAAATTTGAAATGATACTTTTTAATAGCAGTCAAAGTAATCGAATTGCGTTTAACACCAAACATACGTTGAATGAATCTCACGAACTCATCTAAAGAAACACATTTAAGTATTAAATTTCGCTTTTGTAAAGATAATGTTTTCATCGATCATTATGGAGTATCTATCAAGATTTCGCATTTGGTATTCAGAATATCAAAAAGTTCGTAGCGATGAGTGAATTGTATGTCTACGTTAAATTATGAAATACTGTCATATGCATAGTATCCAAAATGTAAATAATATTTATGTAAATACTTGAAGTTCATATATGTGAAAGTATTTTTCCCTTGTTCTGTATATCATACAAACATCGTGAAAACATATGAACCACGTTTTGGGAAAAACGGACTTAATGCGAGTATCGTACTAATCGGGGACTGCACCGGTTTATCTGGGACGATACTTAACGCATATGCATTATGCCCGGTTTCCGTGGCTCATATTAATGAATTTCTACTAATTTATTTATGACTTCGAAGTCACTTAATGAACGTAACAAATCTATTTTGTTTTTGAGCAGGAATATGTAAATTCATAAGGTTACATGTTTATTTAATATTCTCGGTTTGTGGTTTGAATTTATACAAGAAGGAGATATCTGAAATACTTAAAATTATATGCTTCGGCTTGACATGTCAGAAAGACAGATATTGCCAAGATACTTCTCATCTTAAATGAGTTTAATGCCTGCAAGGTTAAAAGGCAATAAACGTTTCGCCTTTTGATACGATTGATACCGTATCTTGTTATAAAGTGCAGTGAAACCTCTGGAATTGCTGTGATAAACAGCTGGTATCTAATCAGTTCGAAAGCTTTTAATAGAAAAGAAATCCAGAAAAAGGGTATGTTGGGTATAACCTGGGAGTTTCTTACAAAATGACGTCATTTCAATGTATTGAGGCTCGCCACGGGAGAGAGGGTCACTTTTCAGCGAAAGGGAAATTATTATTAATTATTTTCTTGAAAAAGGAGCATAAAAGAAACAGAAAATGTGTTCATGTCAGTTTAAGATCGTTTGTTATTTCACTCGTGATTATAGAAAAATAACATAATATATTTTCTATGATCACTCGTGAAATAACAAACGATCTTACACTGACATGAACAAATATCCTCTATATCGTTGAATATTCTTTTTCATAGAAATATTATTTTCAATAAGCACGCATCTTGACAAATAAGTATGGACAAGAAAACTAGAGATGTACTGGTATGAAACACAGGAAATCCTCGCGTGTATCGGTGCTTTACACTGAGCACGTAAAAGAACCAAGGGATCTATTCGCAAAAAGCTAGGGTATCGCACCCGGATTCCTTGTATCTCAAAAACTGTCTCTTATACCCGCTGTCTCTTCAGCAAAACCAAAGGACCCCATTGGAAATAAGTGCTTGCACTTTCATGGGTTATCCTTGACTGCAAGGTCAAAATAAATACATACATAATAATAGTTATGTTGGTAGATACCATAAACAAACATGAATCCAATTGTAGTGATAATGATTTCGAGATGAAAATCATTTCTGCAAATATTCTCATTATCAACCGAATTGTAGTGTGTTTTTTTTTAAAGTTATATCTTGTATGTGAAGCCCTTTATTAGATGTTAAAAAGCGCAATCTAAATACATTGTAATATCTTTATCAGGTGACAAAATGATAAAGAGCTTGTAATGTGAAGATATAGAGCTTGATATGTGAAAAGATGCGATAGAGAACTTGTAATGTGAATAGATGCGATAAAGAACTGTAATGTCAATAGATGCGATAAAGAACGTGAAATGTGAATAGATGCTATAAATGACGTGAAATGTGAATAGATGCGATAAAGAACGTGTAATGTGAATAGATGCGATACAGAACTTGAAATGTGAAAAGATGCGATAAAGAACGTGTAATGTGAATAGATGCGATAAAGAACGTGTAATGTGAATAAATGCGAAGAAGCTTTATCTTATGTATCTTCCAACTGAATGAAATACATCAACACTTGAGCCGATCACTTGAAATGGAAACCATATAAACACAGCCAAAAGTGCAGCATGCAACATGTTCAACCTCAAATAAAGTGCAATCGGGACTTAACAAAGCAAAATATACAAAACGGTAAAGATGATGCAATTTAACTTTTTTATCTTAAGGGTAAGTCTACGTTCCACTTCCAGCTTAATCGAGCATATAATTCAATTGCTCCATAATATATAATATATAATTACTGCATGCTGTGTTGGGAGTTGTGTACTAATATTTTCCGTTCGATTATCAAACATTCATTATACTGTGACGTGGTCGCCAAACTTTATCACAATCTGGATCAGCAGACGATTTATTGCATAAATCTGTCTCACGGGGATTCAAGTTAAGTCGATGTATCTAGATCGACCTTTATCTTTGGTAAATCCTACATTTTAGGTAGTACATGTACCTAGATTTTATCAAACATCAAATGGTTTTTTGAAGTTATACGAAGCGGTCAGAGCACCGAAACTATCTGCCGACCGAAACTATCTGCCGATTGCTGACACATTCCTGCTGCGTTCTGATGAAAACTGCAGCAGAATGTAGTGAATGAACCTTATTGAATTACAGTTCAGTCGTGCTACTGTAATTTTCGCACGAAATGTAAAATGCACGGAATTGCCTTGTACTTCTATTACATCAAGTATATCACACATACACATACTTTATGGTACCATGCAAATTAAATGTTTGATATACACCATTACGTGTAAATCATTTATAAAATAAGATTGATAAACACTCGCGTTTATTTAATTCAATACGTAATTAGAGCGGTATATTTCGTAGAAACATCTTTTCGACAGAGCCATAGACACATTGAAATATCAATTAATTCTACTTCTTTGTTAATTAAAATATTGCACCACTGACTGTCAGCCCTAGTGTACACTCACATTAATCATGGCGACTTCTGTCGTTAGATCGTATGGAAGTCTAACGAGTATGTGTCGTGTCGTGTCAGGAACTGTCAAGCTACGGTCCTTGCGAGGATTTGGACTCAGTGGGGTGATATGAACATCGGTCTGGGAAAACGGGGATAGATGCATGTGCGTAGTGTCCTCACATATTGGCCTGCGCAGTCCGCACGACTTATCAGGGGCAACTCTTTCAGCATAGACTGGATTTTCGTTAACAAGAGACTTCCATTAACCGCAAAATTCCATAAAAGCGGAAAGAGTCGTCCCTGATTAGCCTGTGATGACAGCACATGCTAATCTGGGACATTACTTTAACCCTTTGAGCGCTGGAACCGGATTTTGAAGGCCTTTGCAAACAGTTTGGATCCAGATGAGACGCCACAGAACGTGGCGTCTCATCAGGATCCAAACTATTTGCTATTCGGACAGTGGTCTTAGAAAAAAAATCGAAGAAAATGCTAATTTTACAAATTCAGCAGACGACATTTTAGCAGACGACAAATTTCCCAGCATTCAAAGGGTTAATCAAATGAATAAGGCTTAGTTTTCCTAGAACGAGGCTAAAATATCACACGAATTATTGTCCTTGTGGTCTAAATCCATTAATCGCATAAGTTTGTGTGTACACACTTAAGAACGTTAATAATTAATA
This sequence comes from Dreissena rostriformis, assembly GCA_007657795.1. Classification (NCBI taxonomy): domain Eukaryota; kingdom Metazoa; phylum Mollusca; class Bivalvia; order Myida; family Dreissenidae; genus Dreissena; species Dreissena rostriformis. Next base: position 10,957 of record VMBQ01006302.1, on the reverse strand, counting down.
TAAAATTAAAAACAGTTATTGCGCAATTGAAATGAAAAACCAGAACGATGAAATAATTATTATCCCCACACTTTTTGAAAAAAAGCTGGGGATATTGTGGTTATCTCCGCCGTCCGTCCGTCCGTCCGTCTGTCTGTCTGTCCGTCCTGGCCAATATCTCCTCCTTCACTATTAGCACTAGAACCTTGAAACTTACACACATGGTAGCTATGAGCATATGTGCGACCCTGCACTATTTGGAATTTTGATCTGACCCCTGGGTCAAAAGTTATGGGGGTTGGGGTGGGGCCGGGTCAGANTACATCTGAAGTTCTGTAAAAGGCTTTTAAGAGTTAAAACTAATACATGTAATGCATGTGTTTATGGTGAGTTAGGAAGATATCCTCTTTTTATACATAGATACATGCGAATCGTACAATATTGGTTTAAAATAGCAGCCTCGGATAACATAATTATTAAAACTGTATACAATATTGGAGTTTCAGATTACGCCAGAGGCTGCCGAAATTGGATTTATAACATCAAGAAATTATTGGATGATTACGGTTTCAGTTATGTCTTTAACAGTGTTCATGATATTGATTTTAAATTTTTTAAACCCATTATAAAGTCCAGAATTATAGATTCATATAAACAAAATTGGCACCGTACACTAGAAGATAGTTCAATGTTAGACATTTATAGAACATTTAAGTCAAATCTCGAATATGAGATTTACCTAGACTTAGTTCCGAAACATTTAAGGTTTTATTTATGCCGATTAAGATTATCTGTACACCCCCTTCGTATACAGACTGGTAGATATAATGGAAACACTATTGCCAGGCAAGAAAGATATTGTCTTTGTTGCAATACCACGGATATTGAGGACGAATTTCATTTTGTATGTATTTGTTCAACATTTGTTGATTTAAGAAAGAAATACATTAAAAAATATTACTATAATAATCCATCTGTTATTAAGTATGTACAATTGCTACAATCAGCCAATAGGTCTGAATTAATAAAACTGTGTTTATTTGTTAAGGAATCATTGAGTATTAGATTGAATTTGTTAAATCGTATAACATAATTTTCTATTTGTTCATCCTCTGTACTTCTGTATATATTTGTTTTGTAAATATTCTTGTTTGTTGACACTTGTTTTCTGTGCATATACATGTTGACATATATTAATTCTAACCACATGTGATGTTGACGATGTACATTGTGCAAGTCAAATAAAATGTCTGTCTGTCTGATGACAGCACATGCTAATCTGGGACATTACTTTAAGCAAATGAATAAGGCTTAGTTTTCCTAGAACGAGGATAATATTTCACACGAATTATTGTCCTTGTGGTCTAAATCCATTAATCGCATAAGTTTGTGTGTACACACCTAAGAACGTTTAATAATTAATATAAAATTAACAACAGTTATTGCGCAATTGAAATGAAAAATCAGAACGATGAAATAATGATTAACTGTTGTTTTGCGACCTTTATTTACAGAATCTTTGTGTCTTGTCTCATGTTTATCTTGCCCAATCATTTATTCCTATTTCAAATAAACAGCTTTGTAAGTAATCTGCCATCATTACATATCCTTATTTCCATAAGGACAATATATAACTCTACATAAATCTATAACACTCTACATAATACTCGCGGTATTCAATAGCAGCGCATGTAAAAACAGACACGCATGAAAGCAGAAGTCGTTAAGCGGTATTAAATGTTTGCGTAACTTAATCTTTTGATGACTGCCTTTAGTTGTAAATCGTTTCACACAATACATCGACAGAGGAAAATGAGTCAACTTTCGTGTCAATGTTCACGCCTACATATTCATTCAGCGTTTATTTTGTTTGGTCTAAAGCACATAAATGCACGACATTGCCTGAAACCAACAATAAATCAAACCACAGTAAAAAAAGATACAAGACTAAGGCCAACAAATAAAATTATGTTTTTCTCCCCTTCCATACTAATGCAACAAAGGGCTGTGTTGATATAAAGGGACACACTTTTTTCATTTTTTTTAAGATTTAATGAAAATGAGCTATACGTATGTATGTTTGAAATACAACGACATAGTAATTTATGGATGTCAATGACAATGACAATCTTATGAAATGTGACGAGATCACCTCACATAGTCCAAATCCTCGCCGGGGACCGTCGGTTTACAGTATCTGACAGGAAATGGCGATTACCCGTTAGTGTTTCATACTTTCAAAGGAAAAAAGTCTCCGTGATTAATGTGAGTGTAAACTAGGGCTGACACCTAGTGGTGCAATCCTTCAATTAATAGTAAAATACAATTAATTGATATTTCAATGTGTCTGTGATTCTGTTGAAAAGATATATCTACGCCATTTACCCCTCTACTTGAGCATGTTGAACTACAAACCCTTTTTATATATGAGACGCGCTCTGAGAAAAGGGTGTTTAATGCATGTGCGTAAAGTGTCGTCCCAGATAAGCATGTGCAGACCTGACTTGTTTACAGTTTAATAGTTTATTTCATGGTTTTTAAATAAGTCTACCATAACATTAAAATGCCTGGAATCATGTAGTACGTTATATCTACCAGTGAACTGCACTTTATAATTATGTTTGTCCACATACGTTTTAATATCATAATTATACAATCTTTTTTATAGTGCTCAACATTTTTGTTATGAAGTTAAGTACAAATTAGTCTAGGAATGAAAGAAATAGTGGATGCAAGTTAACTTGAACACACCGTTAGATGTAATTCTGTAAACTTAAAGTGATAACCTTTTATGGAACAGAAATAGTTCTTAAAACTGTCATACACCATAATAATTATTTTGTATAATGAGGCAAACATTATGTCAGAGTTTTCATCTTAATATTGCCACTTACACTAATAATTCCTGCATATACGTGCTAAGTTTCATCGCAACCATACAACATTGAGAGTAATTATACATTAATATAATCACAGAAATCTAAATAGGAAATAGGAACCCATTCGTGGGATGATTAGATCGCATTTGTGTCAAAATAGCACGAAAGGTTGGCTACCGCACGATCATTGCACCTGTTGGAGGAAATTTTTTAATGAGAAACGAGAAACGTTTTAATGAGAAACGAGCAGTTATGACATAAACTTGGGCTTCAAAGCGTATACACTAAACGTACAATAAACAGTTACAAATAAATTGAAAAACGTATAACTACATGTATATCAACAAACAAGTGTGAATCGTTTGTTTTATGGGAAAACGGAGCTTTATGCATGTACGTAAAGTGTCGTCCCGCATTTATGAAATTTTCCGTTTTAAGAAATCTCTTCGAAACGGAAATCCAGTCAATGTGGAAAGTGTCGTACCTGATTAGACTGTCCGGAATTCACAGGGTAATCTAGGATGAAACTTTACGCACATGTATTTAACCCCGTTATCCCCGAGCGCGACTCGCTATCTGGAGTTTTTCACACCTGATAAAGAGCGAAACAACCAGATAAAATGGGGCGACACTCAACCGACAAGTCGAGTTGATAATTACACTACTTCGGGTATGCACGTGTTTCTCGAATATACGTTAATAACTTCGACCATTCATTTTTTGCAAAATTTATTGCTTAGTGTGTACTTATTATTCCTTCTTTATATTATACCATTACTACACAACGCCCCTTAAAACTCGACTTTATACACCAAGCCCATGGGCGTACGCAGCATTTTGCCTAGTGGGGGGGGGGTCAAGGGTAGGGGTTGGCCCCCTTTGCCGCCGGAGGCGTAAAAAATTCTGAGAAAAAGGCCAGATAATGGTGCGTTATGAAGTATATATGGAAGGTTGACTGTATTTGAGAGGATTATACCTATTTTCTCTCTACTTTGATTCTAGTGGCTTTTCATATAGAATTCACTAAAAAAGATATCTAAGGAACGGAGCAACTGTCTATCAGACTGAGATTTTTCGATGAAGAGAAACTCTTCTTAAGAGAAGAGTTCATTGAATTTACAGCACTTGATGTAATGGATGCAGAAACTATTGCAGGGACAATCGTATCACAGTGCACAAAGTACGTTCCGAACTTAAAAAAGCTACGCGGCCAAGGATACGATGGATGCTCGACTATGGCTGGAAAAGAACATGTTGTACAAGAGAGAAAGAGAGAGAGAGAGAGAGCCCTAAGATAATACGGCTAGTTCCGAACACTTTTGTTAAGCGAAACAATGTAGACTGCAAAGTATAAAAGCATACGCATCTTGGCCAACCATTTCATCAAAATACGCCGTCAGTTAGAATATTTAGCGCAAAACGAACAGAGTACGAAAGGACGACAGGCCGCACATCAGCGTTGGACTGCAACTAGAACGGCGACATTTGTGATGACGCTCCACATAATAGCCAAATATTCGTCCATTTTAGAGCCCATTACGCAAGCACTTCAGGCTGTTCAATTAGAGAAAATCTGGACACAATTTATATTCCGTACATGGACTCACTGATCCAGTCTCTAGGATCTATAAAAATTGATCGATCAGACTATACAGATACAGTCCGAACCATTAACGAATGTTATCGAACTGATAATTTTGAACAAGACACGATGTCATCGTACGACATAAGCAAGAAGGAATCCATCGAACAGAATGGGTAAGATTGTGTTGACTTGGTAATATAAAAACGGATATGTTTCCAGCCGTGTGTGAGGCAATGAACATATTACTAACGCTGAGACGAGTCAAGACATGGCTAAGATACACCATGTCCGACGACAGGCTCTCAGGAATATTCATGATGAGCGTTCAAAGGGACCGGATCAACACAGACAAGAATATGTTTATTCAACAAAACCATCGAGAAATTTGGCAGAGACCACGTCGCCTTCACTTCCTATTTAGGGACTGAATGAATGTTAATTGTTTGAATATTCCTCTCGACTTCGCAAGAATTAATCATGTTTAAAACGATCTTTTGAGAGTAAATAAAGTGTGCAATAACCATATCCATGATTTGTTTGAATGTAAATGGGAGTTGCATGATGTTCGTGTGAATCTAACAAGGGGTCATTCTGACCCAAATTGTTCAATTCAGGAATAGTAATTTTACAGTTTAGATTTTTCCAGGGGGGGGGGGGNTCAGACCGAGCCCGTCCTCAGCCAGTTCGATCACGTTCGTACGCAGTCATTCTTTATTAGTTGTGCAGTGGTGACTCGTTCAAAGGCAGTTCTCACTCCGTCCTATTACGTTCTTAGTACGTTTAGGACGTAGTTGCAGCCACGTTATGCACGGCGATTATAAAACCGACTACGTTCCTTCCAGTTCTCATTTATGTTTCACGCTTTGAGCCGACCAGACGTACATTTTTAATGCCTCCAAGAAATAGTTCCGCCAAATTGGCAGTGAGGCTTAAGGCTGCCGCAATTAAAAAAAAAACAAACACAAATCAATAACTGAAAAATGTCAAGAAAATGCAGTTTTCCAGTTCAAATTGGGTCAATTTTCCTATTGTCCCCCTTGGTATACCGTTTCCAGTCAGACCGAGCCTGTCCTCAGCCAGTTCGATCACGTTCGTACGCAGTTCTTCTTTATTCGTTGTGCATTGGTAACTCGTTCCTAACCCGACCTTAGTACGACATATCCGTTCTTAGTACGTCCATTCCGTTTCCAGTACGTTGTTACTACGTAGAACGGGATGATCGGAAGAAAATTTTGAGTAGGCTCAAAGTTCTGAAACACCTCTCCCGTTCAACCCCGTTCCAGACCGTCCACAAAGTTCGAAGACAATTCGTAACACTTTGCTACTACGATCACTCCGTTCTCTCTCACACAGTTCGAGCCCGTTTAGTCACATTTTCAGAACGTACTTCGAACGGAGTCAGTGTATCGGGGGTATAACATAAAACGGCATTTATTTCATAAAGTATATTCAGTAGTATGTTCATGTATAGGCGCTGAGAGGGCTCCGCAGGTTGTCTAGACACGTTAATTAACTACGTTAATTTATAAAGTCGCCACCTTCTTAAGGGCAATGACCGACGCCGTGTATTGCTTGCGATCAATGCACTAGACTTGACGTTTTGCTAAATGCTGTCTGCTGACACTTCTGTTGCGTTTGATAATGAGCCAAGGGTTATGAAATGTTCGCAATAACAGGATGTAATTTCCAAGGCAGGTCAGCTAGTTTTGTGATAGCCTTATTGTGCTGTTTGTTGTAATGTTCATGCCGATTTTTATACAACAATATTTATGAAGAAAAACGAATTCTGAAAATTGTATAGTGTTTTTGCTTAATTCACTGTGAGTTTAAGTGTAGCTTATCGAAGCACGGGGTAGATTGAAATTACCAATCCAGACAATCTACAACCTAATTTATAAAACATATACACGACACGTTATCATTTTTAATCATCTTACTTGCCAGACCAATGGCTTTTATATTTGTTTTATTAAGATTATTTTGACATTTTACCGTTTTTTTTTCTTCTAATTACTTGAACAGTTTTTGTTTGAAACATTATTTTTCAAAAATGCTAATGGTATATATACTTTTTTCATCACTCGAGCTGTAATTAACACTGGGTGCTTCGCCCAATTTAATTGCANCAATACATGGCGCTGAACATCAGGGGGACAAATGACTCTTGTGTGGTGTCGATGTTAATCAGGACAAAATCAATTGTCGTAGGAAAAGGCTCCACATTTAATATATTATTCCTATCTTCTAAGTGTTCTTCCACAAATTGCAAAAGTTTAAGACTGTATTCAATCTGAATTTTATTGAAAAAAATAATGTCACAATTACATGAATTTAATTCATCACAATATGGATGTTACGAATTATTAACTTTCATATGAAAACATGTAGATTTCGCCAAGGCAGCAATGTTTTTGTTGTTTTTTTGTTAAATAACTGCTGATCTATTAATCTTAATATTTAATTGAATACAACCTTCAACCAAGAATAACATTTACACTTTATGACGTTAGTCTTTTTCAAGGTGGAACGGAATTGTAATAATGTAATGAAGTGTATGATACTTCGAGGCGTTAAAAAACGCAAAGAAGTCAGAACAACATTCTACGTCTGTAGTGAAATGTAATATTGTTCACCTACCGTAACACAATTAACACAAGGAAAATGTTTTAGTGTCAAATACAGAACTTATAACTCCAGTAGTCCGTATCACATGGTTAACTATTAATAAGCTTTATTCATCAGTCGCATTACCACATGTCTATACTCTTATTTATTATATTCTCAATACTGTCTGTTAAGTATTTGACGTAAACAATGTCAATCCAAGCAAATGGTTTTGTTACACTTAAGGGCGGTTTAACATTTCAGGGCGGCAAGTAATTGTAATAATGTAGTTTGGTTTTAACCCTTTAAGCGCTGGAACCGAATTTTAAAGGCCTTTGCAAACAGTTTGGATCCAGATGAGACGCCACAGAACGTGGCGTCTCATCAGGATCCAAACTGTTTGCTATTCTGATAGTATTCTTTGAAAAAAAATCAAAGAAAATGCTAATTTTAGAAATTCAGCAGACGACATTTTAGCAGACGACAAATTTCCCAGCATGCAAAGGGTTAATCCCGACAATCCCACCATAATTGTTGATTGAACAGATGGCAAATTTAGCTTAATGAAAATAAACGCGCTCACTTAGATGAGATTTATCAATGTCTTCCTGCTAATCAACGTTATAACTTTCCAATTATAGTTCACTATTCAGAAGGTGTAAGATACGAAGTTCGCTTTGTCATCTTTATTTATTCTTTCCATATCACATCTTTAAAACAAGGATTATTTTGTACAGGGCTCTAATGCTGGTTTATTTTTTGTTACTGGTACCTAAACAACAAAAAACTAAATTTTCATAACTTCTAATTGGATGTTAGCAATATTTAGTATCTGTCTACCCAGGTTTTGACCTTGTTCAATAGCCACAAGTATGTTGGACTAATATACCGGAGGTAGACCCGAATGAATTGTCCTTAAATTCCATTTATTAGGTTAATATGAGATTATTCCTCTTAAACTTTTATCTTGTTCGAGATAAGTTGAAAATCAGTTTAGTAAGACCTATATCTTAATATGGTTAAAGTGTGTTTAGTTATTATGATCAAAAGTTTAACGTGAAAGTCTCATTATTATATGAACGAAGTTATTTCTAATTAAAGTATCTATCATTTACATTAACCTGTTAACGTAGATGGGACCAGTATCGAAAGACCGTTTATCTCGCATTCAATAAGTACTTTTTTATTTATTCACAAGCCTCTTGCAGACATATGTTATGATATGTCAATTTTAATAGGAAATATATCTTAAAAAGATACTCCTCTCAAAATGCGCACTGTAGATCTGATAATTGACAAGTATACATAATTCAATAGTTGAATTAATGTAACGACTATATACTATTTAAGGTGTATCACGTGTTTATCGTTTATCCGCCGTATAACAACTGTGCAATNACATTCTGTACATTAAACAAACATGCACTGAGATACCCTGTGATCAATATTGCATATCTGTACATAACTTTCACGTGATTTAACATCGCTTAATCTGTGTCTGCAGTATGATATAAATGTGAAATTCTGCATTCTTTTGTGCTTATCAGTCGCCACTTGTAACCCGAGTGGATATCGCTTCGCATGTCAAACAACAACCTGTGATGTAGATAAGCATGCACTATCAAAATTAATGTACATTACCCAAATATACGTCACGATCATATGTTCATGCCAGTGTTTCAGTGTGAAGGTCTCGAAGGCCCATCGACTGGCGTGAAAGTTACAATAACATCTAGTTATTAAGCTACGAGTGTTTTTAATAAGTATTCGATAAAATGTTCTTACGTGCTAAAACTTCGAGACACATGGTACCTTCATTTACAAGGGACTTGTCTCACTTGGGCAAAATGACAATTTAACAAATAACCTTGACTTCTAAAGTTGCAGGGTTCGAATCTCGAGAATTAAACAGTATTTTTCAACGTTCGTTTTCTTGCTATTACATGTTTTCATGAACTATTCCCAATTTTATAGTTTTGTAAGTTAAAACATTGGATGATTTTTGTTTTCAAAAAAAAAATCGACGGACATGTTTCTTTAACATGTTTTGGAAATTCAAATTTATAATATCTCTAATTCATGATTTTTGTCCACCAATAAGTGCTGCAATTTGAAGGTGAATTGAAAATAATATAGATGTCTTTACCACGGTTTGCTGACTGTAAGTCAACCAGCGGTCACATAAAACTGATCTCAAATTAAAGGCCCTATAAAGGTGACAATCCGTAATTATTTACCTATTTTTAAATATTTGTTTCATATTTTATTTATAAAGGTTATCAAAAAACAATATATATGTGCTAATGGACATTACCATTAAAAAAGAGCAATACAACTTGTTTTGAGCTCAAAATACAGTGTCCTCCAAGTCAATTGTGTTTACAAACAACCAGTTTATTTACATCGCTGTTTCTCGGGAAAGTGAAAGTGAAAGTGACTCAGGTCACCAAAAATATATCGTTGATTTTCAACGTTTTCCGGTATCACTCACAAAGTAGGTCTCTTCTAAATGGTTAAAACGTTTGTTGTGATCTAATAAGTTAATTTCTGCTGGTAAAAAGTTGTTTAAAATAGAATTAAAATTGAATATTCTTTCGGCTATTTTTAGCATAAGTAACCGCTTTGAGGCTACACACCACGATAGTTGCAAAATTGTAAACATTTCTTCCAATTATGAAAAGGGTATATCTTCCGTAATTCTTGACAACGTTGCACCTAAGCTGTGTTATTAGCATTTTTTAGGCAAGAGTAACTGGAATCCGGTAAAAATTAGACCAGTTTATATGCATAATAATTGGATTTGTCACCTTTATAGGGCCTTTAATTGTGCCTCGCTCTTGGGAAACCGGGCTGAATCTTTCGGTTGAATTGTTACAGCGTATCCATAGGTACAATGAGCAGCAAATGTTATACACAATGATTTTTTTTGCTGCAAACACCATTTTAATTGGAGCTATTTGAGGATGGTTCAGGGAAAATAGGCCTTAATTCATGTGCTTAAAGTTTCGTCGCAGATTAGCCTTGCAGTCTGCATAGGGCAATCAGGGACGATACTTTCTGCTTCTTCGGAATTTTTCGTTTAAAGGAACTCTCTTCTAAACGAAAATCTAGTCTAAGTGGAATGTGTCGTCCCTGATTAGTCTGTGCGGACTGCATAGACGAATCATTGACGATACTAAACGTGCATGCATTAAGCCCGGTTTTCCAAGAACGAGGCTCCATTACTCATTCGAGTAATGTTTTCCAAGGGTACCGTCGTTGACACAAATTGTTACAACACTAACTCGCTATTTCAGTTTTATTTCTTCAACATTTATTCGTTTATTTCACGTTCATACGTTTGGAAATTCATTAGGCATAGAAAGGAGGAATATACGTTCCTTCAATTCATATAAAAGCGTTACAATGTAATACTAGAGTAGTTTAGTAACAGTTTATTTTAAATATTGCAATAAAGTTATCAACAACATCAAAAACACATTTTTGTTCTATTATTGCGTATCCTATTATTTTTGTTGTAACCATTTATCAATTAAAACAAATTGAGCACCCGGCGGCTTCGTTGTGGACTACTTTCTAACAGTTCTACACACCAACTGAACACAGACCAGTTTGAGAGTTTTAATTGTATATCTAGGCATGTGTTTGAGAACTGTCAGATGTTGTCAGTGTAACATTTAATCTCCAGTCTCTCTCATTCATAAACTCTGTTTCTGTTAATGATTTATTTACTCGTTATTGCGATTTTATTTCTTGAAGTTTTCCTTTAATACACATTTTGTGAAGGCGTATGGTTTGTTTTCTCATATGACTTCCTGATATGTATGAAATCTAGACTGGTACCGTTTAGGGTATCACGTTTAAACGTTTAAACGGTCGCGTTTCGTGTTTTGCTAAAAAAAAAAAACGT